>JBAMHW010000010.1:33356281-33389305 GCA_037177495.1 Rhadinocentrus ornatus
GATCTGATGAAGGGAGAGAAAGAGGGAGTAAAAGCAGGGCAGTGGACTGTCGGCGCTGCTGTAACATTACTCTGTGTAACGCACAAGGCTAACAAGTTTGTCCCCTTTCGGCTACTGTATTCAGAGATGGCGAAGCAACATGGCTGCCACCAGCTGGTTGCGCCGCCACCTATTTATAAACATCTAATTCTAGGCTACAAGAACGACTGTGGTTAGACTTTGGTAAAATACGTTTTTATGAAAGCAGTTCTTGATTTTTGCTAACAAAAAAACTACAGACTGTACCTTTAAAAAGCATTGTAGCCTGCATAACTTTTGGTGTTTCAGGCTGATTTAAGCCACGTTATTGACGAAGAGGATATTTGCAGGATGTTGATTCTCTTCATGTGATTAACTTTATTTATTTATGGCGTGATTGTATTTTGTGTAGTGTTTTTATTCTTTTACTGGTTTTACTTGTATTTGTAATTAGTGAAGGATCATTTTGGGAATTTTTTTTAATTATATTTAGTGCTTTTTATTTTCCTGGTATTGCCTATTGGTGGATTTATCAGTTCGTTATATTTGCATGCGAGTGGATTTTTTTTGTTTGACCTGTCTGTAGACAAAGTTTCGTTTAAGATTCTACTATAAGACTTTTTTCAGTCTGTAAAAGTTAACTTTTCCCTCAAATTTTCACATTAAAATCCTCTCAGTGCGTTTTGCCTGGTAGAATAATGCAATGCACACTTATTGCCACAAGGTGGCACACACACACCTTGGATGTTTAGCCAAAGTGACCAGCACATGATGATGATGATGATGGACGTCTGTGTCACAGTGCTGTGTGTTTTTGGTGGTGAAGGCTTTGCTGTGTTTTAGTCTTTAATTACAACCTTTGTTCTCACAGTGCGAGATTAGTGGACAAAGATGGCGGCGTTTTCTAACAGGTGTGTGTCTCTTCAGGTGAAGGATCGAGTCAAAGCGTTTTTGGAGAAAATGCTTCAGCACGTTGGGTCGGAACACTGGCATGACAGACGGCTGGATGACGCCACCATATCTGCACCACCAGAAGCGTCTCCTGTGGAGGGGAAGGCAGATGATGGGGTCAGGGGGATCCCGGTCCATGCTTTGGTTGTTACCCACGGAGCTTACATGTGCGTGGCAGTGCGCTACTTTGTGGAGGAGCTGTGTTGCTGCTTGCCTCGAGGTTGTGACAAGGCACATATGTTCTCTTTGAGTCCTAACACGGGCTTGTGCCGGTTTATACTCCACATGAGCAAAGAAGAGAACAAGTTCGTGTTGTCAGGAATGAGCTGCGTATTCATCCACAGGGGGGACCACGTTAAACAGTAAGCGCGAAGACGAGGGGGTTAATGCAGCAGTGGAGGATGGAGCCCTGAAATGGTCAGTTTTAGACTCGGGGGTCCGCTGTCCTGCAGGTTTTAGCTGTTTCCTGCTTGCTCTCATTAACAGGCTTGTGCAAACCTGAAAAAACAAGCTGCTGAGGAGATCTGCTTCCTTTGAAGCAGGAAAGTGACTGAAACCAGCAGGACAGTGGCCCCCAGGGGCCGGAGTTGCAGAGCCCTGATTCGAACGGTTGTTATAGTTGTTTTACTGTTTAATGTAGAGAGAATAAGAAAGTTAGCCGTGTTATTTTGCATGTTGTGGTGATCGCTATGACATGGTGCCTTCTGTTTAGTTTGGCTAAGAAGTTGTCAAATCCGATGGAGAAGGGAAGTGATGGGGTAAGAAAAGGGGTCTTACCAAGAGAAAATTAATCACAGTCCTAAAAAGCAAGATTAAAAACAAAAAAACTAGATCATTGACCATGTTGCACTGCTTGGAGTCTCATTTCTACTCTCTGTAAACCAGGAATTTACAGTTTGGGACTGAGTGGATCACCTGTGCAGGTTTGCTGCATGCAGAAACGGCCTCGGAGCATAAAATCCACCATGATGTCAGCGTCATTCTCCATGCATGTTCAAATCGCATTTTAAACTCATTTACAAAGGTTAAAGAAACGGACAAAGATGGGACTTTAGAAATGTTGAGACAAGAACAATTTCAATATTTTTACACTCAGTTAAACACATTATGAAAACGTAATTCCAAATGCCAAATTCTAGGTTAATGCAAACATATCCTGGATAACTTCAGAAAATCCCTTCTTTCATAGACTTTACTAAGTAGGATGCATGGTCGACGTAGGGAAAAAACCTACTGATTCCTACATTTACGTAATTTCATTTTTGTCATGTTTTGTCATTTTGTGTAAATTTTTGATATAATTTAATCTCTTTTTATATCAGACCTGCAAGATATTCAGTCAGCTTATTGCAGTCATCTTTAATTAGGAAATTTCCTGAAATGAGTGATTGAGAAGGACAGATTTATGTTTTAAAAGATGTTGCTTTGCATATTTAGCCTCCTGGTCTGAAGAGGTTGAAGGAATGTTGAGGAATTTAGTGCATGACGGGCTGCAACAGGAATCATCACTCAGCATCGCGGATTTGAACCACATGATGGTTGTGTGAAGCCTCCGTCAAGCATCAAAATTCCGACTTTCACAAACGCCACCTAAAACTTTGCTGTGCCCAGAGACGACGTCCACGGTCCTGCGGAGGGACTTGCTGTACGTTTCTGCAATGCTTTTATTCATTACTCGTTTACAAACATCGCTTCTATTTTAAATGAATTGTGTTAAATTAATTGTAAAACGCAGCGTTCTGGCGTCTCTGATGGAGCATCCCAGACTGGCAACGCTCAGAAAGGAGAAGTAGTTTAATAATGATCCATCTAGATTATCGGCAACAGGAGCGAAACTGCTGCAGAGGTTTAGGAGATTTTAAACATGGCGACCTTTAAACATCCTTTCCTTTTGTTTTGTTTTTTAAAACAGCAATGCAACGCTAAAGTGTGCACGTGCGGTGTTTGCATGGGGATGCTTCTGGACTCCGTCCCAGCCTCAGATGTGTGATGCCTGAGCTGTCGCATGCTTTTTCATTAACCGTACGGAAGAACGAGACAAACGCTGGAAGATCTCTGGTGGTGTGAGGAAGGATGGCATCCTTCGAAAATGGTAAAAACTATGTTGCAGGTCTGAAATAAACACAACTATGATAGTAAACAAAGCGAATATCGTGGGTTTATGCTGTCTGCGTGAAATGATGCCTCCCAACAGATGAGTGTGTCCGTGCACCTCAGCCAGATGGTTGGAGTTGCAGGGAAACGTCGTCCTTGTGCGTTACTGGCGGCGTGGACGCCTTTATGCTCTAAAGAGTTTTTGTTTCTATTTTTATCCTCTGAGAGTTCCCAGATAAACCCGGGCTGCACGTGTGTTTCCTCTTTGGAAATCCGGGACTTAGTTGTGAATTAACGCCTGAGTCGACAAGGACCACCGAGGACCACGAGCTTGTTTGCTGCACCAAAGAATCCGTGAACTCTTTCGCTGAAATACACTCGTCTTTCTGTGTAGGACAAAGTCGTGTGTCATGTACAGGCTGGGATCTCAGGTAAATGCGTGGGGGTGGGTTCCTGTGGATTCTGATAAAACTCTAAAACTACAATTCTCATTTGTTCATTTTTGCACAACATTTGCTTTGATTTTACTTTTAGATTCAATCACCCTGAACTTTGTTTTCCTTCCAGGGAAGCATTTCTGTGGTGGGCATTGCATCATTTAGATGTAATTTGAACTGGTCTAATATTTGCTCGTTATATAACCAAGATGAGATAAGATAAACTTTACTGTCGCAGGTGACAGAACTTTCTCTGCTGGACTCCAGATAAAAAAAGAACAAAAAAACATGAATACTTAAAACTGCTCAGAATGCTGATGGTGGTGGAAATGAAAGATTTTTTTATGTTTTCCAGTGATAGATGGACTTTGTCGTGTTGACCTGGCCACGGTTGTTTACAAGATTTAATCCAGATAAAAGTTTGTGGATTTGGAATCCCATTTTTCCCGGTGGAGGGTCACGTAATCCATCTCACGCTGCACCCGCAGCACAGTTCCAGTAGTCAGACTGCATGTGAGTGTGTTTGAGCCACCAAAGCCAAATCCTCGGCATCGTCATTCCTCCACTTCCACGCCAGAAAGAGAAGACGAAAGGAGACAAGCACACCCTGGGTGTGTGGAACCATGTGACCTTTTAATTTCTTCTTCATAGGTTTAGTTTAGGATAAACTGGGATTATTTAACAGGTTGGGTAAAACAAAAGCTTTATGATGCACGAGGGAATCACCAGTTTGTCTAATGTGAAGATGAACAGACGAAAGTAGACGAGAACAATATTTTAGGCTTTTTTTCATGCAGAATACAGATTAGATTAAAAATAGATGCTCCACAGAAGAGGCGCCTGTTTCAGGAATAACAGCAGGAAGTGAAATACATAAATAATAAACTTCAGACTAGAAAGGAAGTCGATAAATAAATACTTTTCCTTGCTGCGACTACTGGTGTCCAGCACCTGATCTTTTTTATATATCCCAGATGATTTGCTTACTCTTTTCCTTGCATAAACACATTTTTACATATGCAAAATAAACGACCTTATCTGGTTTAAGGATTAAAATTTAACAGGCAGAAGAGGTTAAGGGAGAGAAGGACGCAGGACCAAACGTATCATCTGCTGTTCAAACACGGAAACTGCTCCGGTCGCTGTGACGCAACCGGCTTTTTACGCTGGTGCCAGTAAAGGTGGAATCATTTTCTTCCTTTAACCTGGGAAATTTTACTTATTTTCTTAGAAGTCGTGTGCCCAGAAGAAGAACAAACCACCTGCTTGTTTTATTTTGACTCTCTTCACATCTGTCTGTCCAGCTCCTACTGAGACTGCAGGCTGGCTGGAGAATCTGCTCCTTCCCTGTAGTCAAAGCTTTAATAGCAAACACAGACTTTCAACCGCTTTCCATCCAATAACCTCAAGTCCAGAGTCCACTTATTTGTGTTTTGACCGGTCTGCAATGTTAGTCTTGACAGGACTGCCGTGGCCGTTGGGCCGCAAGACCCTCAGAGGGTCATCCACGGATGTGATGGTTTCTTTGGATACAGACCCCGTTTGCCCTGGTTCAGGCTGGCCACCATCTGCATCCTTTGCAGAATAAGAAGGATTTGATTCAGATCTCAAAGGATCAGAGGGGTTTACTTCCTGGCTCCTTCTCTGTCTCTTTACTGAAGGGTGCAGGAACCTCTCCAGCAGGGCTGAGGAGACCTCTGACAGCTTCTGATGAACCACTTGCAGATCCCTTCCTCCCGCTCTAAGCAGCCTGTCACTCCTTGTAGAACGAAGCACATCGTGGTGGGTTGCCACATCTGACTGAATGCAGTGGAAGACGCAGTCCAATCTGTCTCTTTGCCTCTAAAAAAGAAAGAAAGAAACCCATTTAGAAACTGGTTTGCATTTAGCGTCTTTTCAAGTGAAGTGGATGTAATATACTGACAGACTTGTAGCGCTCTCCCTTCAGGTCCATGCAGAGGAGCGTCTTTCTCCTCCAATCAAACGTGGGCGCAAAGTGGCTCGTGGCCGTCGTTACTGGTAAAATAGCTGTTAAAAAAGCTAATAAAAAAACAAGTTATTTAGAACAGTGTTAGAAAAACAAATTTCTTCATGCCTTCCAGAAGACATGACATGCTTTGGACAAGTAATTCTCCTAATCCAGAAAGGTGCAGTGTGTCTTCGAGCAGGTCAGGTGCAAACATGTGTAGTCTAATCGGAAAACAATGCGTATTTGAAATGGTTATCTAACTTGTGAAAGAAAAGACGCGTGAATACGAGCGGACTTACCCAGAAGGCCTCTGTGCATGCCTGTTCTCACTGATCTGCTGGGCTCCGAGTAAAAGGGGAAATCTGCGTTATCCACCTGATGTTGCTGGAGCTGTTGATGCTGCAGCTTCGGCCTACAGTCCACTGTGACAGAAACATGTGCAGCAATCATGATGAGCGAGAAGACGGTCGGTTGCATGATCAGAGGAGATGAAGCTGAAACACTCAGGATGGTACGTGGCCAGCTACTAGCGCAGGAGAAAGTCCAACAGGGCTCTATAAACAGGGTCAATAAACTGGCTAACTCATTTACCGAAGAGCTCACCTGCGTCTCTGGTTAAGCTTTTTCTCAATGCAGTTTGGGAAGTGTTTCACTTCAGAGATACACCTGGCACCTCATGGGCCATCTCACAGAAATGTCCGAGAGATTCTAGATTCTATTCCACGTAAAAGAAATGAAACTTGTAAATGCAGAGAGGGGAGCTGAAGCAGGAGAACGGTGACGTAGCAGAGGAAGTGGAAGGTGATGGTGATTCAGATTTACTCACCAGTGTCTTTGACGTGAATTACAGACATTTTTTCTAATTTGATCCTCAAGTCAGCGGATTTAAACCTTTCCAGGTTTTTTTATTGTTGAGTCGGGGCTCAGACTCGTGCTGATCCCTGGAGTGTGCACAGAGGATCCTTGCAGTTTAATAAACAGTTACTTTTAAACTCAATGGTATTTAATTAGGGTTTAGTACCATGTGTCACAGTTTGCTGAGTCACATCCAAGGAGAATGATTTCTACATTGCTTATTAATTAACCGTACACACTTCCGCTCACGTCCCTGCTTTCACGGGAGTGCACACCATATATTTTCTTCTTTTAGACAGCTTGACCTTATTCCGTCTAATCATTTATCACCATGAAACATGATAAACTTTAGGCTCGTCCATTGACTTTCAGAAAGGTTGCCTCTGGCAGATTTTAGTATTTTAGAGATTAAATTAGTTGTAAACATTGAAGCATTTCAGCTCTAACCGAGTAAAAGAGGTTGGGATCACAGAGCTTCCACATTCTGCACTGTTCTCCTGTTCGTCTCACCAGGTGTCAGCTGTTTCCTGAGCTTGCTTTATGTGTGTGTGTGTGTGTGTGTCGGGGGTTGGGCCTGACGATCCGGGCTTTCGACTGGTGGTGTATGTTTGTACATGTATACTGCTTATAGTAGTGGCATGGTAGTGATGTTATATTAATACATGTTATATTTATACTTGTGGGTATCGAGCAGGGAGCGGCCTGGGCTTGTTGGAAAGTAAACTGTCAATGTGGAAGGGGGTGGGAAAAAATAAGTTTAGACTCGTTCCTTTTCCAACATGAAATGTCATGTTTTGTCTGTATTTACTCAAATTTACCAGTACAGAAAGATAAAAGCAGGAAATATTTTAACAGTTTAGCTTCTGAAACCGGTCTGTGATACCATCATCCCTCATTAGCTCCTCCGTTTTCCTCATTTACTGTTCGAGTTCTGAGTCTGATGGTCGTTTTTCAAGATCAAATTCTCCCTTTTTCATGGCTCCTGCGTGGGTCTTTTCAAATAGCCATCCTACTTTACAGCTCCTTCATGTGAATCAGGTTTATTCTGAAGCTTGCTGCAACAAATGGAAGGTGTGATGGATTCATGGAGGATGTGGAGGGACCTGAAACGTCCATGGATAGCTCCTGTTCCCTGTCTGAAGGAGTTACCCATCTATTTGTCAGGTTAAGAGTAATTCACCTCCTGCTGAGTCATTTTAAGAGGATGTGCGTCCCTGATTGGTGGTAGTGTGGGTTGTACTTGATCTCCCACTAACAGCTGCAACAGAAAATTTCATCCTCATATCTTCTATTTCTAACTTTTATCACCTGTGGTTACATGACTGTTTGCTTGTAAAGTTGTGGAAGGCATGGCTCAGTTTAGAAATGGCTCCCAATCTGGATCTTTTTACTCGGTTTTGCAGAAGTGTGCAGACCAATATCCCCTTTCTGAAGTATTTATCAGTTGCTCCAGAAGATGAAATGCTCTACTCGTCAACTTAGAAATCGTGCAGTTGCTCAGAAGTGATGCAGTTTGCACCAAGGGATATTTCAGGGGTAGTACTCTGAACACTGCACATGTTATACTTGTTTAGCTTTTCAGTGAAGTAAATCAATTTAAATGGAACTGATTTGACTCTCTTTAATCCAACACGAAAGGGAAAAAAAGTAATACGAGTTAAAATAAACTAAACGTTTGTTTCAGTCCATTTTCACCTGTTAGAATACCCCTCTTCACCAGCAGAGGGCGCTCCATACTGACTTATAAGAACTTAATAATATTATAACTAATTATAACTAATAATTATCATTCAATCAGAAAGCAAGAAGCTGAAGCACAGATCTTAAAGGAATTCAGTCACAAAAGATTTTAGAAAACATCTTTTATTGTTGTCTCAGGAATACAGTTGACTGCTGTGCACAGCACATACGTACAAAAATAAAAGGAAAACCATTTGCAATATAGTATTTTACTTACTCGTCATATTTTTTCAGAACAAATGATTGGAGAAGTCTGTTGTTTCAAACTAATTTACAATCATTTCAACAATCGGAACTAAGGCAGAAGGTGAGGTATATGTTAAAAAAGAGGAGGGGGACTCGGAGGAAGCGCTCTCCCCTCAGTGCAGGAATAGAAAACTGAGAGGGAAACACGGAGGCTGGCGGCACACAGGGACACACACTCACACACACAAATCTGACCCCAGATCCGCCCACAGACCTCCAGTTCCCTGTCAACCAACATGTTTTAAAACCAGCACAATGGCTCAATCAAAGGGATAAGACATACCAAGTCCACTCAGAACCCTACATGCATGATGAGGAACTACGGTAATAAGGTTGAAAAGTCATATTTTCCCACCGTTTACTAACTTTTTTTCAGTTACTGCTGTATTTTACAACCTTTCTGCTTCACAACAGCATCATGCAAAAGTTGTAGAATTGGCAACAGTAATTTCCGACATCATGTGACCTTGCTTCCCTGTCAACCTTATTCCACCAGTATCGCCTTATCCGTCCCTTAGAGTTGACGTGACTTGACGGTTCCCCACTCTGCTACTTAACTCGCTGTTGTGCTGACGGTGTCCTCTGAAGCATACCATGATGAGCCAGCAGTAACACAGTATTAACACAAAGACACGAGCCCACCTGATCCTGCAAGTCCACTAGTTCAGAAGAAAGCAAGAACAAACAGCATTCCTCCATAAAATAAAGCAAATGTGCACCTTTTCAAATAGTATGATAAATTAGAAATAAATCCGCCTGTTCTCTAATCGGAGTGATATGATACAGGCTGATCAGTCACAAAGACGGTAATCAGTGGTGTCAACATTCAGTAACGTACATGACATCCTGGGAGTTGGAAGTTGCTCTTTTGAATCACAGTTTTCAGTCCATCGTTTTCTGGAAGCATTTGATTCATTTCATGTAATATTTTGCTACAAAACCCACCAGCTGGAGCCACACGTGGTGCTTTGATTCGACACATTTCCATCAGTAGACGTTGCTGGCTTTCTCCGTCCCTTTCACCTCTGCCTGCACAGTCAGACAATGCCCTGTTATTCCTGACGCAAAGTAAACTGATCAGAGACCATCTACGTCTTCTACTTTGGCAGAAACGGTGATATGACAAATGCACACATGCTTGCACACGCGTGTTTGTTTCTGCTACTACACACGAGCTGAAGCTGAAAGGGCATGTAGACCGTCAGGTTAGCGAGGGCGCGAGAGAAGAGAACACCTACAGGAGGAGCTTTGCTACTGTCTCAGAGCCATTTTTCACAGAGCTGATCTCGGCCTCGTAGGTTGCGAGTTCCAGTAAACTGCAGGTCATGTTAAAAAGTAGATGACGCTGATTAATGCACCTTATTACAACAGTTTAAATTGCTCATAACATAATGGAACAGGGATGGAGCTTCGTAAAGCAAATTAGCATGAAGAACGTAGAGGACGCAGCCCCCATGACTCTGACCTTGGTACAAAAAAAGGCTCAGATGCACAAGATTCCCTGCCCTGACCATCCGGTCTGACATCAGCCATGGAGGAGCCTGCAGGTATTTAACCCGAGCATTAAACGCATCCTTGCCAAGTTAAACAAACAACCCGTGTCACATACGGAGCCCCACTCAAGTCCTCTGTCCATCTTTACTGTCTTCTGCTGGCTTTGATCTAGGCCTCCTTTTGTTTCCACAATGGAAAATGACAGTATCTGAGAGAGGAGTGTGAGCCTTTTTATGAATTCAAGTAGGAAATGCTGCATACTGAAAGCCTGAAGCCTTTGGTTGACTGTTGTTTTTCACTAGAAGCCCTAATATATACCTCGGTGTCAAGTCTGAATAATCCATAAATAGCTTAAATCTCTGGCATAAATAATCAACTTTATCAAAATGTCACTTTTGATGAACAGTTCCAATTCTCTCTGGGCCAAGCTGGAACATTCGGTTTATTTCAAATTTGCGTAGAAGACCCTCATATTGACAGTAACCAGGGACATACTCTGTAAACACGCTGCTTTAAGTGCCAAATATCATCAGACCCGTGTGAAAGCCAAACCGCTCCCATCGTCACGCTTCAGAAACGAGTTGAATAAACCGGCACGAGTCGTCAACAGCTGAGTGTTTAGTCCCGACACAGCAGAGCGCACCAGCTCAGAGGTCGGTCTGTTCTGCTACACAGGCTCAAACGGTCACATCGGCGTTTCTACAAGCACACAAGAAATAAAAGCACACCCAATCATACAGCCAACACTCACACGTCTGGCTTGTTGATCCGGCTGCAACACCGGTGAAAACCCGGGATTGTCAAAGCTCCCATGGACGCGATGTGGGGTGGGGGGCTGGTTCCTGTGCAGCATTGAGTCTCAATTATCTAATTGATCTAATTATGGAAAGAGAACAAAGAGGAAAAACCTCAGACCCTCAAGGAATGAGGCTAAAGTCCCCCATGGTGTCGGAGAGAGTGATGACTTGCGTAATCGTTCCTATTTCTGACTTGAGCAGCACATTTCTCGCATGCAAGGGTAGGGGGGCCGCAAGAAGGAATTCAAGGCACAGCCACCTCATGACGAAGCAAGAAAAGCCACCGACTTATTGGCGAGTGCTCGGGTTGCCCAACAGTGACGGAGACAAACATAAACAAGAAATGTTGAGACTGTTGATGGACGACGATTTAAAATCCTTGAAAGTAAACAGACATTTCTTTGTGTTTCAATTTCATGCACACATCTCTGTCTAATTCTCCTTCGGATACGCTTCTTTGAGGTAAAAACATCTCCATTTCATTCTCTAGAAGATGAGCTGTCGTCCACTGGAGGGCAAAAAATTCCAGCAAGCACCCACGAACAGTGGAGGGCCCAACCACGCCGCTCCATCCACACGAACTAATACAACTCATAACAGCAGCACAGAATGGCATTTCTCTCATTTCTAATACAAAGTAAGCTACCCAAATATACATACAAAGTTTGAATAAATACTATCAGATATAAGTGTGTTTCTTTCTTTTGCAGTTCCCGTTGTCTTCGTGTTTGTACGTAGGTATGTGGTACTTGTGTTACCTGGGAAGTAATCCACATGTGCAAATAAGTTTGTTATTGCCAGTTCTTTTCATCATATCCGGGGTAGGAAGTGCGTAACAGTCATGGCAGTTGTGGCCTTGTTGCCCCTCTTCACGCGGCCATGCTTGCTCAGTGCTATGTAGGATCCTCTGTAGACCAGGGACTCGTAGGCGTTGTAGTTGTTTGGGAGCAAGCTCTCCTTGAACTTGCACTCGTCATGGAAGACTTTCTGGGGGAACAAAGACACAGAGAGCATGCGTTTCAATCCACTGCTCAAGAAACCGAGAAACTGTAACGTAAAGTATTGGTTCCAAATCTGGGGTCCCCCAAAGAGCACAGGGGGTCCCAGAGGCTTGGACTGCTCAGAGCCGGTGTGATTTAAATAAAGGCCATGTCCATGTCTGCGAAACGGGAGTGCAGGTGATCCGTCCTTAGCTTAACTTTGGTTTTATGACAGAAAAGGAGTCATCCAGAACGCATCATTCAGAGTGAGAAGCAGCTAATGAAGCATCAAACCACGAATGGTTTCAACATGAGGCGGGGGTCCACAGCCTTATGTAGTTATGGAGGTCTTCTGCATAGGTTGGGAACCCCTGACATAAAGCACTTACTAGTCCGTAGTATCGGGGACATAGTGGGATGAATTGCTAACTTTATTCTGAGCATGCTGGACAAAACTATAGTAGTGGGGTCAGTCTGCATCATAAAAACGTAAAAAATATATATAAATAAGTTTAATAGCAGGCTACTGCAACATGGGGGAGGGATGAGAAGGAAATTCTTTTTATTTAATAAAAAGATTACATGTTTTCTCTGCATTTAACCCTTCCTTAACCCACCCAGCAGTGGGCTGCCAGATTCTGGTGCACAGGGGTTAAGGACCCTGCTCACGGGCCACAGTGGGTTTTACCTTAGTTGCCAGCCTGGAGACTCGAACCCAAGTTCTCCAGACCCAAGCCCACCTCTGTAACCACTACGCTACCACTCCCCATATCACATGAGTCTGCTTGGACAAAGATGTAAACAAGGGAAAAGTACAAAAAAAATAGATTTCATGCCGGCATTTTACAGCTAAATGAGTTAACTGGAACACACAGACTAAACGGCACGAACCACATCCAGGAACGTTAGCAGCTTCTCTTTAGGATGGACCGGCATGAAGAGAAATACTTGTTTTGTGGTTTTTGGTCGGACTAATCTCACATTTTATTTTTGGAACCGTGGAGGAGGTGCTCCGACCGGCTTGTTGACATAGTTTCATGCAGAGTGTGATGGGACAGAAGTGCTTCAGGTCCCAAGTCTGAGCTGCACTCGTGGCCATGACGTCATTCTGAGGAAGAGAATTAATTGTTTATCTTAACAGGAAGATTTTATACAGCATCCCAATTATTATTGAAACAGCTTCTAATTTAAAAACTGTCAGGTGTAGGCTACTGTAAAAACACTCGGACACTCGCTCGCCCATTAACTCTCGGTCGCTCTTGCTCTCTGAGCGTCTGGTACAATCACAGAACAATATGCCTCCGCTATGCTGAGCTGGCAGCGTTCAACACCGAAGCAAGTACTGCCCACGAGAGACCATGTGGCCTAATTCAATCTCTTGTCAGATCATCAGCCTGCTCGCAAGCTAACGCTTCATCACTCATGACCAGATAACCGCCTCACATATGTGCCACACGCCGAGCAAGCGAGCAGCCGTGTGTCAGCAGAGCTCAACACGCGACCTCCGGCACCACCAGGGACACCCGTACATTAACGAGTGCCTTGGTTCTGCATGGAAGTCCTCTCCCACCACTTGTAAAAGAAAAATATGAGCAAAGTAGCTCATTATTATGAGATAAGTCATAATTTGAAGACTTTTATCCTATAACAATTGTTTTATCTCATAATAATGACTTTAAATCTAATAATTATGAGATACTTTGTCAATATTTTAATTACGAGTGTTGGGAATGGCTTTCCATCATTCTGACATCCAGTTTTTTCTGGAAAGCATTTATACTTCTACAAATACTTTAAATGTGTGATGAGGATGAAACCTGGTGGCATTGCACAGCTAATAAAATGAATGAATTTCTTTTTGTGTCCAAGATGACCCCAGCAGAAAAGCTAGTTCACTCGTCAACGTTTTAGTGGAGACGCCTATAAATGACCTGAAAATGAATTTACATTTCTATGCCGCAACTAATTGTTACAAGCACGCTGATACATCAAATTATTGATCACTGAAAATGTTCAAGAACCAACTGTTTGCACAAAAGAAGATTTCCTTGCTTGAATGTTCAGATTTATTAATCACGTTTGTGGAGTGCTAAACCTCATCCAGACTAATTCATCATTTCCATTTTTACTTAACTGGAAAAACATAATAGAAAATAACTTATTTCATATATTCCATAAAGACCTAAACTCACACATTCAAGCCCTTTAAAAGAGGTGCTTGAAAACTGTTTCTGGTCTGATAGATTACAGAAGGTGGTCTTCGACTGAAGTACGTAATGCTTGCAACAGCAGAAAGCATGTGATGGTTGCACAGCCGTTAGAGGAAAAAAGGTTTAGTACATCCTGACAGGTGCTGCGAATCAAAGGCATTTTCTTAACAAATCTTTAGTAACTGTGACATTAAAGTAGCAATAAGTAACTTTCTGACCCTGAGAATATGTGTTTCTGACTCATTTTGATGGAGCGGTGTCATTTATTATTTACATTCCTGGAGCCACCGTTGCCCAGCAGCATCCCGAGCCTGAGAAAGCAACTCTGCTTCCGGGACAGCTGCGTTTGGCTTTACAGGCTAGCAGCTGGATAATCACACACCGGCCACCTCGGCTGACTCAGCAAAAGGTGCCTTTCCACCCTCCCTAGAAATGTGCAAAACCTAAATATCACAATAAAAACGGTAATGGAAACACCGACATTTCAAAAGCCTGCTCAAATATCTCTGAAAGGTTTTCACGCTCTCATGAGCTGGTTTTTCAGATGTGTTGATATAAAAGTAATGGAAACACTTTTTTCATGCGGCGTAAGGGGTCACATGACCAGTTCAGACGGAAATCTTAACACAACCGCCATCCTTGTTTTACAAAGAAGCAGAAATCTCCCTCAAAGATGAGATTTTACAGGAATAACGGAAACGCCTGCGAATCACTTTGTGGAAATTTTAGAAAACTTGCTTTTATTTTGGGAAAACGCAGATAAAGTCAGAGGAAAGAAACCGGAGCGAGCGAGAAGATCAGAGTCAGCGTGACTTCCACCGGAGAGCTCAGAGTTCAGGAGGTTTTGTGGTAACTCGTGTCAAGGACGAAAGGCGTCAAAGGATCTCGGAGGCTTTTTTCAGAGATCACTTCTTCACAAGTAGAGAAGAAACGGGACAATCGTAACTGCTCGTTTATTTCTCCAACAAACATTTTTGTGTGCATTTAAAAAAAGTAGGCATATGCATAAATTTGGGCACCCCAAGAAATGATTCTGTTGTTCCAACAACAGCCTGTAGATACCTCCTAAAGCCACAGACTAGTCCCTGAAGTCTGGCAGGTGGTATTTTGGCCCATTCCTCCAACAAAATGCCTCTAGTTCAGTCAGGTTTCTTGGCTTATAGCGCTCTTCTTGTTTGGCTAGACTGGGACTGGGATGGCCCTTCTAGGACACTGTACTTGTGCTTCTGCATGAATTCCTTGGTGTATTCTGAACCATGCTTAGGATCATTGTCCTGCTGGACAACCCCGGCTTAGCTTCAACTTTGTGACCGACTCTTAAACATTCTTGTCATAAATCTGCTGATGCTGAGAGGAATTCGCATGGTCCTCGGCTTTAACAAGGTTTACCTGTGCCAGCCACACAGCCTGATGATGGACTCTCCACAAATCTTACAGTAGGCAATAAGTTTCTCTCATGGAATTCAGTGTGTTTATGTCGCTACCTCACATACCTCCTTGTTCTGACCCAATAATTCTTTCATATCTGGCCACAGTATTTTTTCTGGCTTATCCAGATGTGCTTTTGCATACCTCATGCGACTCTTCTTGTAAAAGGCTTTTGCGCATCACCCTATCAGAGCTTTTCCAGGTGCAAGTACGCGGGATTGTGGAACGACTACACCATCAGCGGCCAGATGTTCTTGTAGTTCTCTGGAGGTAGTTTGTGGCTTGTCTGTGACCATTCCAACCATCCTTCACCGGTGCCTTCCTGTTTTGTTATTTTTGCCTACCACATCTCTCCATCACAAGGCCTTCTATTTCTGCATTGCATTTCTGACTGTGGAGATAGATAGTCCACACCTTCCATAGAATTTCGTCTACCCTTCTCCTAATTCACAATGATGAATTATCTCAGATTTTAGGTCAGTGGAGAGTTGTTTAGAGGCTTCCATGTTGCCAGTCTCTAAGAAGCAAGGGCAAGCACAGCCAGCAATTACTTATGTTAAACAAGCTTTATGATTGATTGGTTCCACCTGTCTTTGTAAATGAAGATCTAATAAGCTAATCAAAGCAATTTTGTGCTGCCAGTTGTCATTTATTATTCTCAACAGGTCTGGAATGAGGGTGCCCAAATTTATGCACAAGATTCCACGACTGAGATGCTTCTGTCTGTATCAAATGTGTTAAAATGAAGTTGTGAAACTGACGTGGAGATTTCCCTAAGGGGTGCCCAAACTTCTGCATAGCTGTTGCTCTTGCCTTTTCCTCTTTTTTAATGAAACGTCACTTTTATTTACAGTTTATGGTTTCCAACAGACAACACTATGGTCTCAAAGTCACATCAGTCATTATCAGTATTTTAGGGTTGTGGATAAGGGGTCGGTGCTTTTTGTTCCTCCCCAGGTGCGTATGCGTGCGCGCGACGTGCCTGCAAACTAAGCATTCTGCTGTTCAAATCGATTTTCAGTTCTGCTGACACGTTTCAGAGCGTCCGGGGGTTTCCCACCTTCACACACTGGACCTCATTACAGCCTGGGGGTCTAAACCCTGCATCTGTTAACCTCATTATTTACCCATAGGCCAACATTCCTCGCTTTAAATAGAGCTTTATAAATTCCTGATGGAATTAAAATATATGGCTTTCGCACCTGATAACATGAAGCTCTGGCAGAAACGGGCATGAAGCCCGTTCCGAAAAATGACAGACAGACAGACAAATAAAAAAAAAGAAATAAAGAAATAAGGCGGATCAAGCTGCAAGTGAGTCTTAATTTCCAGATGTAATTAACTAACATTAATAAATGAAATGCTGTGCATACCTACCGTTCCGTATAACCTTCCACGGCTGTTCATTGCGACAAACAACTCGCTTTTCACTCCATTTAGGCTCACCACTCCTCTCTCCACCGTAGAGATCTCTATTAGACCTGATTCAGACACAGAATGATGCATTAGAGTGAGAAGGACATGAAAACACCAGCCGAGCATCCTGACAGTTCATGTGACGGCAGCATTGAGCTTTCTCTGCGTCTGTGGGTGTAACCTTGCAGGTTGCTGCGCAGCATGCCGAGCCTTTGTTCTGCATCTTCCACTCCATCGTACATTTACATTCAGGCGCGTCAATTAAGCGCATTTAGTCGTAATTGCAGTAATTGCATTGACGTGCACGGCTACTGGTCTCTGGACCGCTCTCGCGGGGGGCTGCGTAAAAATAAGTTGTGTCTAAAAGCGTCCATACATTCATGAGATGGTTGAGCTGGGGGAGGAGGGGAAGGAGAGAGAGGGGGATGTTCGGTGCTGATGGATACTTGTTTTTGATAGATATGTCTTTGCCGTGGAAGAAATTCAATTCTCATTCTGTGTCAGATAAGATATGGTCATGCAAATGAACAGAGGGGGTAGCCTAGCCTGCGCACCGCGGATCCATGCTTATTGACTCTGTCTCTCTTCATGTCTATTGCATTACATTGGTGTAACTCAGGGTATAACTCACTGTACTGGTTTTCATTATGTACACCGTTTATCCTGCCGTCGGGGAGGATCTGAAGGTGAAACCCGATGCCCACGTTGCAGTAGAGCCTCCGCACTCTTTTGATGCCCAGCAGATAGTCATTCTCCCAGTTCTGCTCCGGTTTCTCCCCAGAGATCCCCAGCACTGAGCGAGAGAAGAGGGTCTCCCATCGTTTCTCCAGCAAAGTTGCATTCGTCCTGCTGCTCGGTAAAGGGTACGCAGACACGATCCCCAGCAGAAAGCCCAGGAGAACCACCGCGGTCAGCGTCCAGTGCGGCGTGCCGGCCTCGCAGGACATACTGACGAGGAGCCTTTGCGCAACGGCCATCCGGTTTACCTTCGGGCCACGTGGTCGAAATTAATAACCCTAAAAATACCGCTCTTCTTGTTTTGCTTCCTTCGGCATGTTGGCTGGGGGTTATTTTTGGTAAGCAGATCAGGGCTTGGGGCATGAAACGCAAGCCCCGGTGCAGAGGATGAGAGGAGACGGGAGAGTGCGCGGCAGAGCTGGAGGTGATGGTGATGTTGTTGGTGATGATTACCATGTTTTGCAGCCCCTCCGCGCCCCTCTCTCTCACACACACTCTTCCTTTCTCTCTCTCTTCCCTCTGACAGTCTCTTTTTATCGGTAAGAGTTCAAAATAAATCTTCCAGTCGGCCAGTCTCCAAAATCCCTGATTCAACCTCGCCAATGCTATCGCATCCCTATGACATCATGCTGACTTCACCGCTGGGATAATATAAGGGCTAGCCAAGAAAAATACCAAGTCAGTGAAGGGTTGAGGGGGGAACAGCCTACTGTCACTGCTGGAGGGGAAGAAAGCTTATTGGTGGCGTTCAGCGGCCTGGGACGCAATGGGGCACTCGGGCTGCTCCCAAATTGGGTCGGTGGTCATATGTCTGTCAGGCCGCTTCCTTATTTAGAAATAAGGTGTCAAAACAGGCCCACTTGTCACCGGAGAGCAATGACAGGGCTCTTGTGGTTCCCACTTCTGCTTCGCCGTTCAAGAACTTTTCCCAGCAAATGTGTTTTCCTAGGCCTGAACGGACATGTCAGCTGGAGCGTAGCAGCAGCGAGGCGCGCGCTACAAATCAGGCGCAAAGTTGAGGGTCAGGACCCATCAGTGTTATCAGCGTCCCTGGCCTGTCCTTGAGCAAGACCCCCGCGCGTGCATTCGTGAGAACTGTTGAGAAAAACTGAAGCGACACGTCATAAAGTTGCAGACATTTCCAGCATGCCAGACCCTGCAGCATGAAAGGCTGCCGTGGTTTCCATGTGACAGATAATGTCACCAGCAGCAAGCCCGTGAGTCAGCGGGGCCAACGCAGTTGCGCACCAGCAGCTCCACACACATGCAGATCAGTTCCCATGGAAACCAAAAGATGGCGCCAATTCCATGTTGATGGACTGGTGGAGCAGTTATGATTAGTGTCTAAAAAACTCCTATGTATGTTGTATGGATGTGACACACTCGACATTAAACATTACGTCTTATTAAAACACAAACACGAGAGAAACGGAAATGTTTAAATGTTGGGAGGCTTCTGTAGAAAGACTCGGGACATTTAATGGCAATGCAGTAAATTTATAGAATGTTTTTGGAAACTGCATATTTATACACATCTGATGGATTTATAATGTAGATGAGCTCTCACACACAGTTAAATGCATTAGACACAAATATAAACAACTGAACCCCCCCCCCCCAAAAAAAAAAAAATAGAGAGAAACACACATAAAAATAATAATTTAAAAAATCCCATCTTTAAAAAGTCTGATTATTGGCACTTGTGCTTCTAATGGTTAAAAAGGGGGGCAGGACATTTGGTTTCGGGAAACAAAGATAGTTAAAGTCGTGTTGAAGTTTAATAAAGCAGGTCTGCGTAGGAACAAGTTAGAAGATGCAGATCATGTGCACCAGGAAGAGGGAGGCATAAAAAAGCTCCTAAGTTGTGTGACAGGAAGTCTCCAGCTTATGCACACTGCAGCAATAAGGACATTTTCTGTATTTTTATCCGTATCTGACTTGATTATCAGCTATGTGGTTTTACCGAAACTAGAGGCTGAAGTGGGTGTTGTTGAAATAAATTATAGCTTTTATACCATATCTTTAAAAATAACTTCTCTTTCACAGGAACAGCCAACATTCTTGCACCTAAGAAAAGATGCTAGAGTCAATAGTTTAGTACGCATTATTTTGTAATAAAAGCATAAAAAATAAATACATATGTACAAAAGATGTACAGGCACTTGTAAATGACCTTTATCAGCTTCTGCCAGACAGTATTTTCCTTTTTATTTTGGCATGAGAAGACAAATTGGGAGCTGGAGGGCGCTACTCTGCTCCTCCATGCTGAGCACTCGGGCAGGAAGATCCCTCGGTGGGTTTTGGCCGAGTCTAATTTCTAGCATCACGTGGGATCACAACTAGCAGGGTGAGAAGAGCTCTGTATGAACTTAGCGTTCTGGTGTGTTGTTTTCTACCAAAAGCCCAACGTTAGAGCCGTTAATCAAACCTTGCTTGGCCTACGGTAGCACAGTGTGTGAATAACCTGACACACTTGAGTCCCATCACTCCACACTTAAATATTACTCGTGCTTTCCTCACGCTGTCCTTTTTGCACATACATGCACACAGACACACAAGCTCAGCGTGTCCACCAGCCAACAAGACCCCGACACTTGGAGGAAACCAAATGCTGGTAATTTCCCAGCGACCTCTTACCTAGAAACAAAGCTTTACCTTGTCACGGCTGTCCAGGTTGGAGGCATTGGTGAATATAACAAGCAAATAAGCTAGATTAGATAACTTAATAATCTTACTGGGATATTTGATGCTGTATTCCAGTTTAATTAAAACAGCTGATTTCTTCTTCTCCTCAGCAGATTGCGTAACAAAACTCCAATAGGGATCAATACGGTTCAGAAAGTAAAAATATTTGTAGGAAACCTGTTCAACAGAAATGAGGGGGAGAAAAACTGAAGCCTAATTTAAGTTTCACGCCTATTTGGTAACTGGGTGCACCGAGACTGAAAGATGGAGACATTTAATCATCATAAAGAGTTGCATTGTGGGAAACATAGTACACATCACTTAGGTCTCAGACACATTTATACGTAGATGCCGCATTGGTCACCCCTTCAGACATCAACGGGGCCACCTTATTGGTCCTGGAAAGTTATCACTATTCAACAGGACTGAACGGAGGACATACACCTGAACAAAGAGTAAATCTTTTACCAGGATTAGCGGGAATTACTTGGGTTAGAACAAACTGCACTTGTTAGTCATTCTAGTGTCATCCTGCCTACAGGGTCAAATTTATGGGAAACACTTTAGATCCACTGAATGATCCTGGAACCACAAAGTTTACTATAATAACATTTATCATGGTACTACAGGGTTTTACTACAATGATATTTATTACTGTCGGGATGGTTTTCACTGGTGCTTTCCTTAAATTAAAAACCTTTGTGGCTGCTTTATGTTTTTCTAATAAGACGTTTCAAAATATAATTAAATCTACATTCTTTTTAGGATAAAATAGATCTGCTTAGATGCATTAATGTAAATCTAATTAGGCTTTACTACTTTATATAGGGAGGCTTTTTAAACTACAGAATTATCACATCAATAAAATCTATTGTTTTTATTTCCTAAATGAATGTTTTGTACAGGAAAAGTCTAGCATGTCTTGTCCTGACAACATCTGGTTTTTACCTCCTCTTTGACGACGAGAATTTTACAAATGCTGAATATTTCATCCAGTATTTAAACAAAAGAGCTGTAGACTTGCGCTCGGCTAATGAGTTCTCCTGGCCTGAGCGGTGTGGATGGCGTTGGCGTAATGAGGTGGTCGACGCGGCGTGGATGTGTAGATGTCTAACAGTAACCAGGTTGCAAGGTGTTTTTTACCCTTCTTTAACCAAGCCTCTCCTAACATCACTGTAGAGGTATTAAAAGAGGCCTGAGGTGAAAAGGAGATTTTATTTCACATTTTTAAATAAAATGACAAACAATCCCCGTTCCAGCCTAAATATGCTGCAGATGAAAGGTCAAGGGTTCGGAAACAGAAGAATCTGGGGCTAGCTCTGAATGGCACGCTTAGAAACCATAAGTAGCTTTGTATGTGAGGTTGATAAGTTCTACAGTAAAACTGTTGGCTGGTACCTGAGAGAAAAGGTTTTTAGAGTGGTTACCACCACACCTAACCAGTGCATGCTGTTGACTCCTGCTGTGACTGCGCACCACTCAGCTACTTTCATTACCCACAACCTAGTGCGCATACACAGATAGTATAAGCACAAGGCATTCTGGGAAAAGCCGTTCCATCCATATAGAACCGTACGATTGTTAATGGTTCCATCATTCCTCATATCTCAGCTTCTGAGGTCCTTTTGGTCAAAGACGATATGACTGGCCAGGTAGATAGCGACGGCCCCAAAGATGGCGGCGCAGGCAATGTAGGCCGTGACAGACTGCGCGAACTGAACAATCATGCCCATGAAGAGGGTGGGGAAAACCTGAGAGAGGAGGAAGGTGCTGTCTAAGATGGCAAAGTCCAGGCCCACGCCGCGTTTCTCGTATCCCATCTCGTTTTCGTCCGGCTCTGCTCTGCCATTGGAGCAGTGAGATGAGCCATTCTGGCTCTGGGGGAGGGGGTAGTATTCATAACTGTCCTGGCTGAAGAAGGGATGTCTGTAAGGAGTTCCCGTTTTGTGGTTCAGGCTGTCCTCCTCCTCCTCCTCCTCTACTGGAGTCAAATAAACTGAATCCCACTTGGCTGTTGCACCGTTTTTATGTATGCTTTTGGTCAAACCTTTTGGCATGTAAACCTGAAATGAGAACAAAAACAATGAATAAATCTAGATTTTGTCCACACGCTGTCCTCGTGTTTAAAGTTATTACTCATGTATTTACCTCCTTCTCTTTATGGTAATGGCAGGTAAGTGTGTAAGGCAGGGTCTGCAGTGCTGCATATGCATAGCCGGTGAGAGCCGCCATTGCCGTAACCAAGGCAACACTTTTGGACAGGCAGATGACCAAAGCTGAGGCTGTGAAGCTCACCATACTGCTCAGATAGACCCATCGTGACCCAAAATGATGAACCAAACGACTCATAACCAGGGAGAAGAAGGTTGAGGTGGCACACTGCAGGAACAGACCCAGACTGCCCATGCGGATTCCTGAAAGAAGATTGGAACCAGTTACAACCAGCTGAGCCTTTGAATGATTTCTGCTGTTGTTAAAAACCTTTGTCCTACGCTGTTGTCGTCATGGAAACCGACTCAGGTCAACCCTTCTATGGTTTCCACTGGTGAAAAATTCAGAGCATGCCTAACTATGTCTGAGCCAAACAGTCTGCAAACAGGCAGCTTGTGAGGATGTTTGCAGAGCTCTGCAGAAGGAAACCGTTGGAGTTGACTGGCTCAGATGATAACACAGCATTAACCTTGGATGAATCCTTGAAAAGTCTGGGAGGGAGAAACACACAGGCCAGCTCTTGTTTACTGAGGGAGTCTGCCTGCTGGTCTGGCCCAGTTATAGACAGATAACGAGCATCTGGACTGAGGTTTCACCAAGTAACCATGGTGGAATGTCAAATCCAGCAGAGGAGGAAATTCCTTCCCACATCAGATTAATATACAGTAAGATGGCTTCCTTCACTGTCTGCTGCATCCCGCCGGAGTTTCCAGGTCTAAAAGCATCATAGGGATGGAGATTTGAATCGGTGGCCTGAGACCGACGTTAGCAATGCGACTGCACCGGTAGCTTCAGCGTGCATCCTCATACTCCGCATGCTGCGCAGCGGGTTTATACACTAAGAGATGCTTTGGTTCAGGTGTGTGTGTTTCTGCTACTTCGGTTGTTGCTGCTGTCTTGGTTATTTTTTTGTCAGCTTAGTTTACCTGTAAAAGCTGTAGGAAATTCTGTACAGGTGTAGCAGCTGGTTGTCTGGTGTTAGGTTGGACTGAAGCTCGCTGCTTCTATCTGCTGGATCTTTGCCTCCTTTCTTTTTACTTCTCTTCACTATTCTCCTTTTTTGACTGTCCTCTCCAGTCAGGTTCAGCAAGATTACAGAAATTCCATAATCCAAAATAAATAATAAGATTAATAAAAGGTTTACAAAAAAAAAAGAGAGATCAAGAGGAGCCTTTTACCCGTAAAGCTCCCCTTGGCAAAGTAAATTTGTTTAGCACAACACAGCAGCCAGACCATCATTCTGCCGCCACCATGCTGGACAGGACATTTTAAAAATTAAAAAAAAGCTACAGTGTGTATCTGATACACCTGCCAGCTAAATGAGAGATGCATCTTTCTTAGCATCCCTACATGGTTACATCGATTATTACATAGTTTATCTCCTCTGCACTCGTGTTTTCGAGGCTGCTTGAACGCATCATGACCAGCGTTTTATTAAACCATAAGGGAGGCGGATAGCACAGTGGCAGTCAGTCGGGAGGGAAGCGAGACAACAGCTGGAATATTCAGCGAATGAAGGATTTATAAGTGTTTTGTTAAACATTGTAAAATTACAGACAGAGAACAGTATTTGTAAAAGGACCCGACAAAAAGACGTTCGTGAATGATCCGTGTTTTTATTAAGGGGCCAAAAAGAATTTACTAAATAAAAGTTTTGTCCCAGTAGAGAACAAATTTGGACTGAAAACAAACCATTAATAGGAATAAAACCATTCTCCATGTAGTTTTTAACCAGATGTGGGCTTTTAAATTCTTTCTATTGAGTTGAGTCGTTTTGAATCGTATTGAGCCAAATTGGATTTTCTAAAGTCCTTATTAAATTATTAATGAATCACATTATGAACGGGCAAATCGTATCCCATCATACTGGCAGGAAGCTTCACTGTATCGTTAATGTATCGTATCGCTAGCAGCGTATCGAGATACGTATCGAATCGCCTCCATAGACGGTAAGAGAAGGATTGTAATGTGGTTATGGATCATGTTTTGAATTTAAAACCATTAAAAGTCCCAACAAGTTCCAAACAATAACCTTACAATGAGGTGAGTTTCATGCTCCGAATCAAACGTTTTACCTTTGAACGTTTTTATTTTTTATAAGATGAAAATAAGAAAAAAATTCTTAAGTTTGTTTTCTCTTTAAAATGAATATTTATTCCCACTTTTGGCCCATTTATCTCCACATAAATGTGATTCTCTCTCCGTCCGGTTTCGCTCTGATCTGAGCTGCTTTCTGTGAACACAGGGTCACAAGTGGGTCGTATTACTCCAGGAAAGCTGCTAAGCCCACTTTACAAACACTACAACATCTAATCAGGACCAAAATTCAAGCCCGAATACAAGACTGAGCACAACGGCAGCGGGAGGAGCTATAAACAAAGCCAAATTCTCTCATGCAGAGCAACATCTGGAGCATGGAGGATGTGGTTTAATAACATCCACTGTGTTTGGAATTAAACAGACCTAAAACTGGGGGCTCTGGCTGTGTACCTGACTTGAATGAACATGTTCTTTGTGTAATGATCCCTTGACATTATTTCTCTGAGTACGACATTCTTTGGGGTCCAGAAAGCACGGGCAGCAAAGAAAGGAAAAAGGAAAAGAAGAGACGGATGTGGACAGAAAAGAGGAAAAGAATGTGGATGAATGAATAAGAGCCTCCAAGAGCGGACCAGGTGAGAAACCAGACTGAGGGAGGAAAAGGAAAACAGCGGGCTGGGTTAGATGACATTAAACGGGTGGTCGGAAACGCGTAACCCCAGCATGGCACACACGGTCATTAATCTCTAACGTAGGGAAAGATTTGCTGTCTCGCAGTGCTTCACTTTTCTTCCTAGCAAGAGCTGCTCTCTCTTTCCTAAAGCTCATCCTCAGTAACATTAGACACAAAGTGTCCAAGTTGCCGCTGGTTTCTTCTTCCAGCTGTGGTGGGATGTGAATGATGACGTGCTCTCTGCGAGTGTATCCTGCCCAGCTGTGATAGAAAACTCAGCCGAGCCGAAGAGCCTGCAGCTGTGTTGACATGTTGCAGGAGAACGGGCGTGTTCTGCGCAGGGTTAGCATGTTGATGCTATTACAGAATGCTTGTGTTTGGAACAAAGTTAGGGGAAAGTCGGCATGATCTACTGTTAGGATGAAGGCTGCAGCTCATATCTACAAAGTGCACCAGCATCGGTGTGTGTGTGTGTGTGTGTGTGGGGGGGGGTGTTTCACGCCCACACTTTTCATGGTGAGAGAGTCGACTCCCACTTATTCTGCTGTTTGGTTGTTTTTTACTTTTGTGCAAACATTCTCGCTCCAGTCGCTCCGTGTCTCTCCTCCTCCTCCCTCTCTTCCTGCTCCCTCTCCCCTTCCTTCCTCCTCCTCCTCCCCCTCTCCTCGTCCCTCTCCACTTCCTTCTCCCTCTCCTCCTCTTCCTTCCTCCTCCCCCTATCCTCTTCCACCCATTCCCTGTCCCTCTCCACTTCCTCCCCCCTCCTCTTCCTCCCTCTCTTCCTGCTCCCTCTCCCCTTCCTTCCTCCTCCTCCTCCCCCTCTCCTCTTCCTTCTCCCTCCCCCCTCCTCTTCCTCCCTCTCTTCCTGCTCCCTCTCCTCTTCCTCCCTTCTCTCCCCCCTCTCCTCTTCCTCCTCCCTCTCCTCTTCCTTCCTCTCCTGTTGCTTCTTGAATCATGTCAGGACTGTCGGTGATCAGCTGATCGCATGCTGGGGAGGAGGAAACTAGCGAACGCAACACGTTAGCCTGTTTCAATCAGATATCCTTTGGTTTGATATTGTTTTATATTTTTTTGTGGTGAAGGGAAATAATGAACCGGTTCTGAAATACAAACCAGAGCAGGACCTTCTCTAACCAGGTGGTTAGCAGGTGATTTGCATGAGGGGGGCAGGCAGGGGGCACCAACCAGGAAAATAGTGGAATAATTTAGATATTTTTAGGCCTAGATTTTAGTAATTAGCTGAATATTTGAACTTGTTTGATAAGATGTTAAATGTGTAAAAACAGCCGATGATATTTTTCAGTGTTGATGTAGAACAGGGGTTCCCAAACTTTGTTTTTTCATTGACAATATTCTCAAGGCCTCCAGAGCCCACTACCACATGCACCCCGACGCTTACAGACATGTACTAAGAAATGTGCCATGAAATAGTCTTTAGATAATTGACTGCTACTTGGTTTACTGTAGTTTAAACCATGTCGGTGGCAGAAGGAATCAGTTCCTCTGCTGTAGCAGCGTTTTGAACCAGGAAACTCTGCAAACTTTAAGTGCATTGAGCTTCCGATGAGACAGATGCTGCTTTAGTAAAACACTTATATGTGACGGTGAATAGTTAATTTCTAAAGGCTTGTCTTTCTGTTCAGGATGAGACGTCCCCAAGTGGTGGTGTAACTTGTTTAGCTTCATACTAGTCTTTCTTCAGTACCTGGTCAAGCCGAGGGCAAAATATGCCTCATGGTATTTTTGTTTTCTTTTTTTTCTGGTAGTTAAAATCTTTGTTGTTGATTTATCATCTTTCAACCCTTTTGCAATGCCACAAATTTGTCCATGTTTTGCCAGCAGTGCAAAAAATATACGTTTTATTGAGCCTAGCTGCCGCCCCACAATGTGATAATTGCTTAACCTCCCTCCAAAACACACAAAACACACCACATCCCCCACACTGTAAAAAAGCTGGCTACACCCCTGCACACCACAATGACAATCACCTTTAGAAAAATCTTCAGAATAGTGTATGAAGAGTAAATCTGACCTTCATCGTATCGTTGCCTGGACACACTTCCTGGTAATGCACTGGGCACGCCCTCATACAGGCCTTCTCCCACAAAGTCTGTGTAGAAAAGCATAAAAGACATGACAGCCATCCAGCTGCAGAGCTGAGCCAAGCACAGCTGCCTCATCACCCGTGGAACATGGCAGTAGCTCCTGAAGATGGCCGGCGTCATGGACCAGCATGTTTTTAGTAAGCAGAGCAGGGGTCCGACCTTGAGGAGCCTCAGTTTGCACTTGAGTACGTTGCAGCATGAGCGCGGCATGCCGCACCGGCCAGCCTCCATCGCGCCAGCTCCCGACTCCAGCAAAGATCCCGATCCTGCCAAACTGCTGCTGACACACGAAGGTTCCTCAGACACCTTCATGGTGATGAGCACACTGGAGACGAAGATGAGGATGAGGAGGGAAAACAGGCACTCGGCCTGGCCTCCTAGGTAAACAGACAGCAGCCCGCGGCTCCAGTCCAGTGCAGGAAGTAAATAACCTACACAGCCTCCCAGGCTGACCATAAAAGAGAACATAGCGAAAGCTTGGCCACAGTCCTCCTCGTCCCGGTACAGGTCTGACAGGAGCGCCTCCAACGGCGTGAAACACACCTGTCCACAAAAGTCAAGGAGCCCCACGCCAAGGATGAGGAAGCCCACCTGGGATGAATTAGAGAAAAGAAAGTATCAGGTCATTATATCGTCCATCTCTCACCTCGGCCGCTGGATAGAAAGGATGGCTGGAGTGATGAGCACTGATGGCTGCTGGGTACTGAACATCTGGCTCTAACAGATTCCCATCAATAAACGTTTCCACCTGCCACTTAGGTGCTGTCAGTTAGATGGATTTTAGGCTTGCTTTTTCCTCCCTTCATCAATGTCCTGGTTTATTAAGAATTATTCAATAGCTATCCTGTTGTTTTTTTTTGTTTTGTTTTTTGTCTATTCCCATTTAAAAAAAACTAATTCTTCAGCTCCACCCTCTTGTCTAAATATGGGCATCTCCAATTCCGAAAATTTCAAGACGGTTGAAGATGGGAGTTTACTGACCTGTCGGAGAATCCCCGTTAATTACTGTCTACTAATAACTCCTTCTGATCTACAGTTGGTAGTATCCAGTTGGTATTTCAGGTTTGCTTTTAGATAGATTTCAACTAATGAACAGGAATTATAGGATACATCCTCACCTGGAGGGTGCGCCCACCCCAGGCAAGGCGTGCTGCCAGAACATCGGCATGGGGAATGATGAAAAGTGCCAGAAGAACTCCCAGAGACAAGAGCCAGATGAAAGGCCGTCTTCTACCATAACTGCTGTTGCAGTGGTCACTGGCTGAGCCAATTAAAGGGATGAACAGGAGGCCAAGAACCGGACCGATACCTGTGGTGACAACCAGGATGCAGAGAAAATTAGTAGCTTGAGAAGATGGTACAGAGGACGTGGACATGGTAATAAGAAATTCTGGTTATTAAATCATGAACTAAACAATATGAAAACTCGTCAAGAAAAAATAATGAGTATTATTCATTGTGTTTTGGGTTGGGTTTTTTTGGTAATAGAAGTTGAGAGGGATAGCTAACAAGAAATGGGGGTCAATTAGTTGCTACTGAAAGAGTCTACAGTCTTAGCATTAGCTGCTAATGTAAAGGCCACGGTCTTAGCGTTAGCTGCTAATGTGGGAGCCCACTGTCTTAGCATTAGCTGCTAATGTTAAAGGCCACTGTCTTAGCATTAGCTGCTAATGTTAAAGGCCACTGTCTTAGCGTTAGCTGCTAATGTGGGAGCCTGCTGTCTTAGCGTTAGCTGCTAATGTGGGAGCCTGCTGTCTTAGCATTAGCTGCTAATGTTAAAGCCCACGGTCTTAGTGTTAGCTGCTAATACGGGAGCCCGCTGTCTTAGCGTTAGCTGCTAATGTTAAAGCCCACGGTCTTAGCGTTAGCTGCTAATGTTAAAGCCCACGTCTTAGCGTTAGCTGCTAATGTTAAAGCCCACGTCTTAGCGTTAGCTGCTAATGTTAAACCCACATCTTAGCGTTAGCTGCTAATGTTAAAGTCCACGGTCTTAGCGTTAGCTGCTAATGTGGAAGGTAATCAGATGCTAAATAGTTTACAGGTGAATGTGAAGATACGGTGAATGAAAACATCTGAATCTGGCATCATCTCGGAGAGAGAAGCTGATTTTGGACAGAAGTGACACAGGAAACGTTTCAGTTGTGTATCCATGCTAAGATCGAGCATCGGTAAGTTACGCCAGAGTAGGTTCACTGTTGTCACTGGAAAAGTAAATGTATATAATAAAAAAAGAAAAGAACGATCTCTGACTTTTATGAATCGATATTGGATTAATAAAATGTGAACCCAGCTGTAGACCTGTAGCTGCTTTACATGCAGCAGCTCCACCAGCCGCGCCCCCAACACTGCCACGTATTTCCATATGCATTTTCCAAACCAGATTTCAGAACAGCACGACACATCTTTATACATCTGCTTTGGTTTTTAAAAGCTATTACGTAAGAATTTCCTAGGCGCACCTCACCGGGTTTATGAGATCAGAATTCTTCAGGCTCAGGTTTATGTTTGTGAACACAACACAAAGGTTCAGACCAGTCAGCTACTTACTGATGTGGGCAGGTCTCAGATGCAGTGGCAGCTCTCCCTGCCTGAAATGTCCTGGTGCTGGATGCTTCTATGAATCAACTGCTAGACTTTTTCAATCTTCTTGCCCTTTCCTAATTTAAATGGAGGACCTTTCAGATGATTTGTCGCTAAATATGACAAAATGCAGCTTAAAAAGTAGCCTGACTCCAGATGATTTAAAATAACAAACCATCTGACGTCAGGTTTTTAAACTGGCTTTTTACTAATCTGGGGGCCCATCCGCCACCGCCTGCTGACTTGGCCCGAGTCAGCAAGAGCAAATGCTGATGATAAAGACAGCAGATAATGGAAAACAGATATCTGGGGCCAAATTTTCTTATTCTATTTGCCCATCCTTATCTGAATGCAGATACTTTATTTTAATGCGATAAGCGTGGTTCCAAGATTACATTCTGATCAATGACATCCATGTTTTTTTATTACAAACTAAAGCCAGCAATAACAATTCAGAAGAAATGAAGCAGAGCAGAGACCAAAAAGCAGCAATGCCTGTTACTAGTTTTTTACTGGTCACTTCTCAGCTTCTCTTTGCTGCTGGTGGTATGATCATTCTCAGCTGCATCACGGACTCCTCTTACAGATGGCCTGCTGCCTGAAGGTAGCAGCTTATCCTGCACACATGGCTGGATCTGGCTAATTAGAGCGCACCATAGTGCTGCAGGTGTTCACATACACACTAAATAAAAAAGATTTAATCTTGAGACTAGACTTTGACCTTTAAATTCAGCCCTGTGGAGTTTTATTTAGTCAAGAAGGACTTCGACAAGTTTTTCTCAAATAATGGGTATTTTGTTTAAGAGCTCATCAGTTAATGCTTGTCCCGGCCTTGATTTCCATCCATCTGTCCATCCTTCTGTCCGCTTATCCGGAGTCGGGTCATGGGGTCAGCTGCCTAAGCAGGGAAGCCCAGACTTCCCTCTCCCCGGCCACATTTGCGTAGAATGTAGATCTACCGGTAAATCCAGACCGTCTCCGTTCAGCTCAGCTCTTTCTTCACCATGCAGACCGATGCAGAGTCCACATCACTGCAGAAGCCGCACCAGTCCTCCTGTAGATCTCCCTCTCCATCCTTCACTCATTCCTAAACAAGACCCCGAGATACTGGAACTCCTCAACTTGGGGCAGGACCTCATCCTGGAAAAAGCACTCCACCCTTTTCTGGCTGAGGACCATGGTCTGCTGATTTTCATCCCAGCCGCTTATTCAGCTTTCATCCCACACTCTGCGAATCACTCCAGCGAGCGCTGAACGGCCCGATGAAGCCAACAGAACCACATCATCCGCAAAGAGCAGAAAGCCAATCCTGAGGCCACTAAACTGAACGCCTCGGCTGCGCCTGGAAATTCTGTCCATAAACGTTACAAACAGAACTGTAAACCTGCTCATCAAATTATTATCTCATAATACCACTACAGGCTCGACCCAGCGCAGCAGGACAAGAAACATTGCAGCTTCTTTCCAGGACTGGCAGGTAAACACAGAGAGAGAGAAAGTCAGATGCTCCAACACATTGTTTCCTGCTGCAGCTGTGGGGGCGCTTCATAACAATCCTCACCACATACAGCTGTAGGATTCACCGTCTCACACACTCTCCCAAATCAGTAGCTGTTCACTACCCCTAAAACACACTGTAACACGCAAACACCCATCACGGAATAGCATAACAATGGCCAGCTCGTCTTTACAGACATGCACATAGATAAATCAGCATGGTGTCAAAGCTAACCCACAGCATAAAATCCCAACCAATATAAAACAGAACATTCCACAGTGGTTTCTATTTAAACACAGTACACACACATCCCCATAAAGCAGCCAGTAACTGACACAGAAGGAAAAACAAGAGCAATAACAGAAGAATGAAGCACTTACCAAAGTCTATTAGATAAAGTAGAGAAGCAGCAAAGGGAGAACCTGACACTTCTACTTGGGGAAATTAGTTATAAGCCTCCCCAGATATAATATCTGTCTTCATTCAAATAACTCTATTATAATACTGGAATGGGAGAATTAGGCTGAACTCCACTTTGAGCTCAACATACAGGGCAGCAAGCTTAAGATGAACTCTACGAGTCTTTTGTCATCCATCACTTGCAGCTGTTAAAAAACCAAAGTATGTAATGTTGTACCTTTATATTTGAATAGTTACGTGTCATGCACATGGAGCCTTTTGCTACCGTCTCTCATCTCTATGGTCACAAGGCAAAGTCTGAAAGAAATCCTCTGGTGTGGACCGTGTGAATGCTATTTGGGTATAAAGCAAATATTCACACCCCAAGTAAACTGGTTACAGAGTAGAACTGTAAACAACATGCATGAACTAAGACAACTAACTTTTTTTTAAAGTAAAAAAAGAAATAAATATATCTGTGTTGCTGTTTGTTTTGGGAAGAATAATTTTGGAAGGGTTATGTTCCCTACATCCTCACCCATGAACACTTTTACTCCCCCACAGGTAGATGGCCTGGTCACAGGTGCAATGAAATTCTTTTTCCAGAGAACAAAAAAATCCGCTCCAAACAGCAGAAACCAGTTCTCATGAACCCAAATGTATAGATATCCTCGGCATCCTCAACAGAAAAGAAGCGACACATGACCTTCCACACCCCCCCAGCACATCCCAAAGATCCTCTATGGGGTTCAGGTCTGGACTCTGTGGTGGCCAGTCCATGTGTGAAAAGGATGTCTCCTGTTCCCTGAACCACTCTTTCACGGTCTGAGCTGCATGAATCCTGGCATTGTCCCATCAGGGAAGATGGAAGAACCTGCTCATTCAGGATATTCAAGTATCAGCTGACCTCATTCTTTGGACACATAATGTTGCTGAACCTAGACCTGAACCTAGACCTGACGACCTGCAGCAACTCCAGATCATAGACTGCTCCCACAGGCTGTTATAGTAGCACGAGGCATGATGGCTGCATCCCTTCATCTGCCTCTCTTCTTACGCTGATGGTCCATCTCCAAGCTGCTCATTGCATCAGTTGGAGTTAAATAACTAGTTGCAGCTGGAAGATGATCACCCTGCAGGAATTATCCCATAGGAGGCTCAGGCCTGTTTGCGAATCAGATTCATCACAGCTTTTAAATTAATCATAATTAATCACCACCGGCTGAAGTTAAACAGCCAACATTGACGAAGAAACTCTGAAAAAACTGATGATCTGGATAAAAACAGATAAAAACTTTTATCATTGAAGTGTGAGTGTTTGAGCAGCAGTGATAAAAGTCTTACAGCGGCATCACCCAAAGTAAACACCTGCTGATAAAAGACATCCTGAGGCGTTCCCAGGCCAGCCGAGAGATGTAGTCCATCCAGCGTGTCCTGGGTCTTCCCCGGGGCCTCTTTCC
>JBAMHW010000010.1:33499140-33510241 GCA_037177495.1 Rhadinocentrus ornatus
ACATGCTAGTTAGCTGTATAGCTTTTCTATCCACATGCTAATGTGCCGTACAGTTTTTGTTTCCACATGCTAGTGTGCGGAATAGCTTTTGCTTCCACATGCTAGTGTGCGGTATAGCTTTTCCGTCCACATGCTAGTTAGCCGTATAGCTTTTCTATCCACATGCTAATTGGCCATATAGATTTTGCATCTACATGCTAGTGTGCCATATGGCTTTTCCATCCACATGCTATTGTGCCGTATAGCTTTTCCGTCCACGTGCTAGTGTGCCTTATAGCTTTTCGTTGCATATGCATAGTCTGCAATATTATATAATCCAGTGTCAAAAAAAAAGATTAGTCAAGTGAATTGTTCAATCTACCTCAAATTCATAAATATCTGCTGTCATTCTACTAGTCATATTATTAGACCGATCAGAGTGAGACTAAACTGAGCTAGAATACAGCATTTTAGAGTGAAGGTGTCCCGTAGAACTGTTCACATGTACATTATTCGAAGAAGTTTTTTTTTTTTTAACACTGGAGTATGTAAATCTAATCTACTAAGGCCCCCTGTGGGTATAGCCAATGCATGGATGGATGGGAACTAGCAAAATAAAGGGACACAGCTGGAGCACCTTAGGGATAAAGGAGGAGAGGGCGGCAGCACGGACAGAAGCACTTACTGCTTCTACTTACCCATAATTATTTTGTGCACACAGATTGGTCCATTGATTGGGTATGAGTAGCTGGTTTCCCAGCTAGGGCAGGGTGAATTTTGGTTTTTCAACCTGAAATTGAAATATACTGTAAGGTTTGCTCACAGCTGCTGCTATATTTCATCACATTCTCATTCCCAACACGTAACATACTTGGTCAATACACTTGTTTTAGTTTGCAGTGGGCAGGGTAACCCTTTACAATCCCTTCTCTATGCACAAAGAACTGTAATAGATACACAGATATACTTTATTATTTCCCAAAGGAGAAATTCAGTTTTTTATCCTTCCCATATTTCCTTAAAGTGCGTGCTCAGAGGAGAACTTAAATCCAACCTCGGCACTTTATTTTGACTCCCTTTGCGCTACATCGCTACCACTTTGTTAGGCTTTAGACATTCATGGGTAAGAAAGAAGGTTGAAATTTGGTTATGAAAAAAGCAATCTATTTCAAAAAGCTTCATTTTTAATGTTGCCTGGGTGCACCGGCCTGCACCTGTCACACCCCCAGCTCAGGAAAGCCTGCAGGGGTACCCTCGGTTAATCTAGCAGTCCTGATCAAGTCGTCAGTGTGACAAGTCGGGAGAGAAGATCTGTTTTTATTTAGCTTTACTTTTCCCACAACTTTCTGACACCAGCTCAAGGTGTGCAAATATATAAATAAAAATACAGTCTCACTCACATGTGATGATGCTGTCTTCATCTGAGCTGTCTGGCTCAATGATTTTCTCCTTGGCCTTCTCCGTTCTCTCTTTGAACATCCTGACAAGCTCCTGAAGTCGCTCATTGACCACTGCGCTGGTCTGACTGGCCGAGGAGGTGGGACGCTCCTTCAGACTGACAAATAAAGAAGATTAGAAGTAAACATTTAATATTATGAACTATGTCAGAGAGTGATTGGTTGTGTCTGTGTGTGACGCTCACACATCATCAGTGCTGTGCAGACTGGATTGGCTGGGCCAGGCTCTGACAGGGATGCTAACTTCATCATCATCATCTTCACTTTGAGAATGAAGCAGCCTACTGTTAAAGTTAAGTAGACACAGTAATCATTGGCTCAACTTTATGTTAGAGTTGCCTCAGAGTTTCTTTGCAATTCATCAGATTAAAACCCACAATGATATGGATTTACGTGACATGGAGTTGGGTCTAAAGGAGGAAAGATGCTCTCTAAGAAGATAAAAGCTACGTCTTGAATCCTGCTCGTGATGAATGAACGAGACGACAGCTCAGATGGGAAATGAGTGGATTCATGACGGATATCTTACATCTTTGTCCAGATAGTCCTACGATTCTTCCCACTATTGCTGTGAGTGATCAGATCAGGGGTTTGGAGACGTTTTGTTAATCCAAGTAACAAATAAGAAAGAAGGAAACAAATCACCCACAGTGCAGTAACAAGCAGGTGACACAGTCATGATGCAGGTGCAAGATTGAGATGCATTTGTTTATTGACTTTTGCTATGTCATGACAACAACCACACAGTAGCCAAAAGCACAAAGCAATGAAATGGTGAACAAAACCATCTCCACAACAGGGCAACGCAGCACAGAGACACAACACAGGAAACAGGAAACACTCGTCCTTCCATGCAAATTGTGCTCCACAGTAATTCCCACAAGATGTTTGTGTTCTGCATCAACGCGTTTGAGGATTTGTGCGTCATTGTGCCATTTATGGCAGCTCTAACAATTAAAACAGGATAAGTCAATATTCAATATTAAAATGAAAAGATTTTCCTTTGTGTGCACACATTGTTTCTGCAGGACACAAAATTACAGGCAGTAATGTTTCTACTGACTCGTAGTAGAGGGCAGCGAGGTCAGTTTCAAACAAACAATGTGAAGCGTTTCATTCCAAAATTAAACATTTCACAATAATTCATCAAATCTCAAAGAAAAAAATGTCATTTAAATAAACAAATTTTCTAAAGAACTTGTGTTTTTTATCATGTTTGGATCAAAACGCTTCATTTGCTAAACTGATTCTACTTTTTTCTGCATATGTGCTATGCAAACATAAACTACAGTTTCACTGAGCAGACGAGTGTTGCACACAGGGTCCAGGGAGCCACCACAGCTCAAACCACCCATGCAGCTTCCTTACTCTTTATCTCCTTTACTGCAAATGCAAAGCATGGGAAAGAAAAGATTTTAGTTTATTTTAGTGCACATTTAGATAGATTTTGTTTATTTTTTCTATCTAACAGTGTCAACAGTAAGGCTTTTCAAAGTCTGAGACTGTGGGCCTCTCCCTTAACACTTAGAAAAAAGTAGTTTCATTTATTAGCTTTGACTACTTGGATGCGTAAAGATTCAGTTATTTTATGTAAATACCTGGATAATAAACAGCAGAGACAATGTGGGTAAACGCGGTTGTTTGACATAATTAAGTGAAGGAACCTGTTTTCGTTCTCCGTTATATAACTAATGCTTTCACATTTATTTTCCTGGAACAGTTGGTGCCCCAGCAGGGGGGTCCTCTTCCCACTTTGAAAAGCCTCTGCTGCACAAGACAGAAACCAGCTGCTACCGTGTCTTGTTTGCTTTTTACGGATCAGAACTATCGATGTTGTAGACTCCATAGCTGCTGTTTCTCACCTCTGCCGGCCTCCAGATGGAGTCACAGGGACGGTGAGGGTTGTAAGTTTGGGGTCCTGTGGGGTGAGAATTTGGGGGATGTCTTTTTTTTCCTCTCCTCCTCCCCCTTCTTCCACTGCTTTCTGATTATCAACATCTTCTACATTTACAGCAGGACGAAGGTTGATGCTGGAGCTCTCTGGAAAGGGTGACATAGCACATTTATTTCCATTTAATCTAGGGCATCGCGTAAGCAACAGCACATAAGGTAAAACAGTGATGTAAATCCACTTGCAAAGATATAAATGCTACATGTGAAGCAGGTCACATGCAGAGGCAGGAGGGGCAGATTTAGCTGGACCAACACCAAGCTAATGAAGGACAATCCATTTGTGAACTAGCCATGTATAAGGATGCCCTGGCAGACTTGCTTACTCACCCAGCGAGCCGGAGTCCGGACTAATCTGGCTACTGATACGCTGGCAGACGTGTCAGCGATCAGAGAGCTGTGTAATCTGGATTATGCACTTCTTAAAAGCTGATGAAAATAGAGGAATTCCATGTGTCCATGATCTGAATCTTAGGGTAGCTGTGAGGTAAAATGTTGTCTTGTCAATTAAATAAACTTATGGACAAAAAACTAATTATACATTTTTAAAAAATCAATGTTTTTAACCTCAGTTTAGTGTCATGTTTTTGATTATCTTCCTTCCTTACGTCCTATCTTTAAATCACTGGCAAACTAATGGTTTCATTAATTATCTTAGAAACACCACACTCACAACACAAAACAGCTACGTCATCGTCCTGATCACACACATCATTTGCCATGACATCTGAACTCAACATCAGTTACTTTCTTTTAATATTTTCTTCTTTACACTGATTGCAGATGATGAGAGCTCAGGTGTGTTCAAGGAACGTCATAACACAGGACAGTTAGCTCGCCACTAACAAGGATTCACCTGCAGGTCTTATTGCTGAAATATCTGAGTCATCTTCAATGAAGAAGGCTGGGTTAGAGAGACCCAACAGTTGGCGGGGCAGGGAGATCAGCCGCTTTGATGGCGGGCTGACGATGGGCGGCAGGCGTGGGTAGGACGGCACGTTGGGCAACTCGAGGGTGCTACCACTAAGGGAGGACGGAGATGGGGAGCGGGACCGCAGGTGAGGATGATGAGGGGCAGAGAGAGGTAGGTGTCGAACGAGCTGGTTCAGTTCTACGTCCTGCTGATTCTTGTCTTGCTTCTGCTTTTGCTGTTGCTGTTGTTTCTTAGGCATCTTGTGGCATAAGGCTGTTGAGACGGTTCCTGACGTTTAGGATGCACTCCTGCGTTTGGCGGGGAAACCGGGAAAGCTTCTCTGGGATGTGGGAAAAGCTCTGAGAAAGACTGGACAGGCTGGGGCCCACCGAGCCTTCTGAGCCTTTGGGCAAAAGCTGGGACAAAGTCTGGGCGATGTTCCTCGGGACCTGGGTGAGACGGATCTGGGAAAACTCTTGGTGCAGTTCAGGGGGTAGAGAGGGTAAGTACTTAGTAACGTCAGAGAGCTGGGTGGGTAGCTTAGGAATGGGGGGTATCTTAGGAGGAGAGATGCCGTTCTCTTTGAAGAACGCGTTGATGTTGCCGAAGCACTCGGAGGTGAGAGGAAAGCGCATCAGGCAGCTTTTAAATGCATCACAGCTGACTGGAGCTACAGAGGAAACAGGTGGATGGGAAGATAAAGAATTAAACAGCGACGTGGTCGTTCAGCATGTGGAGCAGCAGTAAGCAGCAGGATGCAAACACTAATCAGACTGCACAGGAGAAACGCCTTTTACATACCACCGCCGTCGTCGCCTGTAGCCTCTTCTTCCTGCAAACAAGTCAAACATGAATGAAGCAACCTGCATTTCTTTATGCTTTCCAAAAGAAGTTACACATGAGAACAGAGGAGAAGACAAATATTTAAATAAAATTTAATTCAGCAATCAGGACACGAGACAGGAGTGGACAGATGGCAAATTAAACAATAAAAAGAGCCAGCTCAGTCTGTGGCAGCCCCCTGGACCCCATGGAGGTCTCTGACCAAACTGTCCTCCATCATCAACACCTGCCACCCTCTGCATCAGACTGTGGGGCCTTAAGCAGCTCCTTCAGTAACAGACTCAGACTTCCAGGTGCAGGACGGAGCTTCCGCAGGTCCTTCATACCAAACACCATCAGACTGTTTAATGCTGCACTAGAAACTTCCTCACATCTCAGCAGCACTGATGTTTGCTGATGCTTCTAAAAGTCCACGTTCACTGTGTAATTACGCCTCAGCACTGCACATCGAACTGGGTCAGGCTGTGTATAAAGACTGTTTCTTTCTCTTCTGTTCGTATTGTTGTTTGTGTCTTTATTTTATTTTTTCTATTGTTTAACGTTTACTTTGTGTTTGAGCTGCCGTAACAGTGAATCTTCCCCACCGTGGGATCAATAAAGGATCTTAGTTAGGAAATATAAGTCTTCTAAGATATAATAGTTAACTGTGTAGTTAAGACATGGAAGGAATCTAAAATAAAAGAGTGATAAATGATGCCTTCATCCCCACATGTACAGCACATGAACGTCACCTTTTCACCAGCCTTCTTGGAGTCTTGATCGTCTTCTACTTTTTGGGGCTGCTGGGTTACAGGCTGGGCATCTGAACTGGTTTCTTGGGTCTTGGTCTCTGGTTCTGGCTCAGAGGCCTTTACTGGGTCAGGACTTGGAGGTGGAGAGGATGCTGCTCCGTCCACTGGCTCTGGAGATTTATTCAGAATTTCATTCAATATTAAAATACTTCACATCCACATAAATACACCAGGTGAAGAGCTGATGAATTCCAGGATTGGTTGGTTCGAAGGGTTTTAGTTCACCTGGCTCAATCTCCACTTTCTGCTCGTCCGGAGGAGAACTCTCGTCCTGTCTGCATGACAGGAAAGAACAACATGTAGAATATTCTGGCGGTGAGAGATGGCCGACATTTGTTCTGTCAAGCAGCTGATCCATCAAATGACAAGATCACAGGATCACATGACTGAGGGAGGAGCTGCAGCAGGTGGACGGTGAGCAAGCCAAGACTCAGCAAACATGGCAGCGAACATTTAAAGTTCAGCTTTGCATCTTTTTTTTACTTTCTAACCCCCGCATCTTTGTTTAAATATCTTAAAAGTGTGTGGTGGTATGAGCTTGATTTCCCTCTGAAAGTGAAAAACAAGGAAAATATTGCAAACCAACATTTAGATATAAAGCGCAACAAAAACACACAAATATATGCCACTTTTATCATTTTCTAATTGAATTGAATAATAGGATTTGTGGTCTGTAGTTCAGACACATAGAATAAATAACATCCAGCTTCTGAATAAATGATGTATATTGATTGGAGCTGGTAATGTATTCAGATTACATTCTCTGCTGTTAGAAACACATTTTTTTGTTCTTTCTTGTTTGTCTGTAGGCTACAACCTGAGACACAAACCCAGGTTTAATCCATCTACTCTTTTCTTTCTCTGACTTGGATACTACCTGGTACTGGAAATGTCTTCTTACACAAAACTAACGAGTTCTCTTTTCACGACAGGATTCTTTTAGGTTAGTGAAGAAATTAAGTCAAATTAATTTTAATGTTATTAGTTTCGTGGTATTATCACGACGTAATCAGTGGAAACTCACTTTCTCCGCCAGCACGAGCGTTTATCACCAGTAGCTCCGACACTAAATTACCGCAAGTGTCGAATCAAAAACTAAAACACAAACTCGGTTGTGTGGTCACGTGATTTCATTGATCCTGGAAAAGCGATAAAAAAAGATCCTTTTAGTCCGTTTCCGTCCATCATTTTTCCTGCGACAGCAGCAGCGCTCCGTTACCAGGGAAACCGCCAAGAGGAGGGTGGGAGGGCGGCTGTTGTCAAGGGAAGCCGTGGTTGCTATGACGCAGTGTTGTGATGCTGCTGAGGAAGCGCGAGCCTAAGAACTCGCGGGATTTGGGACCTTCTTAGAGAAACAAGCTGAACTGTGTGTGAGGCTTCATCATCCCTGCCAGCAGCCAAAAACCTGAACCTAAACAAAGAAAAACAACAAACCCTACTACAACATTACAGGGTTGTTGGTGGTGTTGTTAATAATTTCTGAGATGATAGTTCATTCACTCAAAAATCAAGTAGGGAATTAATCTAAGTCCCCGTTAGTCAACTAAAAGATGAAATAAACTCTATAAAGCAGCTTGTATTTACTGAATGCCTCTTTAGAAATAAAGCTTATTATAATAACTGGATTAAAATGAGCAAATAAGAGTCCAATAAAAGATGGATCCATAATTTATCAGGACTTTTCAACAGTGTGTTTCAACTGCGAGAGCACTTAGGGATACTTTGTTCAGTATATTAAATGCACTTTTAAATTACGCCAGTTCCATGTAAAAACCTGATCAAGGACCAAACACGGACTCCTCGGTGTTGCTGCTGGAGTTTCGGGTAAAAACATCAATATGTGCATTTTTTTACATATTTTGTTTTTGGGGGGCCACGTTGAGGTTCACCTAGGGCTCCACATTACATTGGCCTTCAGGTTGAAAAGAAACTTCAAGAACTAAAGCTATGAGTTAAAATTTGCCTCCATTTGTCAGCTTTGTAATATTTTATTCTTTACATTTAAATTTTAGCTGTTTTATTTAGGTTTAACATTTAAGAGATGGTGAGAAATTCTTTGTTGCGGCATCATGGGTAAAAAAAACCCTGCTCTTGTAGTTTAGTACATTTTACTATGTGAACTTGTCGTTTTACCTAATTAAACTAACCCAATAGTTCTTCAGTGAGCTGTTGGAGACAATGACGACGTGTTAAATAAGAAGCCATTTGGAACATTTTAAAGTTTAGAGCATTTCTACAAGCAAAGCATATACCAAACGTATGCGGGAGCATCACATACATGTTTCACATGGTACAAGGGGGAGAAAGTTCTACAACCAACTCAGAAGAGGTTCGAGTTTGCATTCTTACTCTATAACTTCACTCTGCTCAGCCTTGCTTTCTTCTTCTTGTGGCCCTGGCAACCTGCCGGAGCCAACATCCGTTATCATACATCTTCATGAAGACGTTGCCAAAATACAGAAACAGCCGAAACGTGTAAACATGTGGTCTTACTCGACTTCAGGGTCTTCCAGAACTTCCTGACTGTCCAGTGAGAGCTTGATGGACGTTCCCTCACTGGCCATCTGTCTAACAGCCATCTCGGCCGTCTGTCTTGCCACCTCCTCAGCCAAACGGGCCATCTCCATCCGCTCCTGGAGCAGACTGAAGGAAGACAGGCGCCCTGGTAAATATTAGTTCATGCTAAATCTCCTCTTCATTGCAGAGACCTAAAAGGCCAGAGAAACCCTCGGACCCAACCCGAGACCAGATTCTTTGCTTTGGTTATTACATTTTGAGGTTTCTGTGTGACTGCAGTTTTCTTCTAGAAAACTTTGATTTTGAACATTTCCACCAGGATTAATGTAAGTGTTGAGCTTGAGAATGAAGAGAATGCTATCTGAACATGTTTGGTGCATCTGTAACTGGAAAGCATTCAGGTTGTTGGTTTAAAAGTTCCCGTTATGGGGTAGTTAGTAGTACTGGTCCATCATTATGACCATTTTCTTAGATGTGGCTTTTCAGATTCAGTAACCACTCCGGAATAATTGCATTAAAAACTCATTTTCTCACATAATAATTCCGGTTGCTCTCCACTAGCTGCCCTTACCGTTCCTCCATGGTAGCCAGAGCCACATCTTCAGCCTCCTTCTTGATGCTTTCAATAAATGGCGTCCAGCGGCCTGTTTGGGTCTCGGCGTCCTCCACCAGCATGTCAGTCTCGTTCTCTGGTGGTTCCTTGGTGTCACTGCCGCTCTTTTCCTGCTGCTGCTGAACTGCGACTGTTGGTGGACTCAGAGATGCGGGAGGTGTTTCTGCTTTTTCAGGACCTTCACACTTCTGCTGACACTCGTTGTCTGATTCCACATCTTCCAAAATCATGTCCGGATTGAGCTTGGAAGAAGCTACGAGAAGGTGATACAGATCAGTTTGTGTGAAAGAAAATAATGGCAGACATGGTCATGCTGGAGATTGGAGCTTTTTAAGACAGAAGCCCTAAAAGAATCTTCTTTTCTGGGTTTTATAATCATCACGTCTTGTTGTGGATGCAGTCAGATACTGAGGATTATCCATATTACTTAGATTCATTTGCATTTTTGTCCATTGATGAGCAAATGGATTATGTAACAACCTGAAATCTGACAATAAGCAGCCAACCATCAAAAACAGACTTACAGTAACTTGAGATTTTTTACTAAATTTAGTAATTTAGTAAAATTAATTAGCAAGTTTCCATGTTGGCATCTTTCCCAAACGTTCCTCTTAAGGATTCTTCAGTTTCTCTGCAGGGTTTAATTCACGTTACACAGTTTCCATATTAAGGATCTTTATGGCCTTTTCTGGCCAACTAGGTGTACTTTGTTCCTCCTCTGCCATTATGTCACAGTAGCATCTGGAAAGTGTTTGCAGGTTTGGGAGTTTATTTTCAGTCTCTGGCCTCGTAAGGTCCAACTAGCTCATCCTGACTGAGGGCAGCTTGTACCAGCGCCCCTCCCGCACTCTCCCGTGTCTAACCTTTAGGGATCCATTACAGGCCCATGAAGACCGCATCTTTAATCTGAAGCAGTTTAAAATATATTAAGGGTTTATAATTCAGGTTGTAAAGCTTATTTTTATTTTTTCCTTTAAGCTTGGGCATGTCTCTAAATGCTGCGATGCAAGTGCACCTGTCCAGGTGTACCTGTGACCTTGCAGAGGTTATTCTCACCTGTTGCTTCAGGGCCTCTCTGGCACTGCACTACACTGGTTTCAATTTTATTTAGAGAACAGGAAGTATTTTGTGTCAAAAGGTAACTTTACATCTGAGCAGACAAGAAGTACATGTGGAGTTCCCCAAGGTTCCATCCTGGGGCCTCTTCTGTTTAACATCTACATGCTCCCTCTGGCACAGGTCATAAATAACAATAAAACTAATTACCATGGCTACGCAGATGACACACAGATATATATATTATAATGTCACCAGGAGACCGAGGCCCCGTAGAGGCTCTTGGGAAATGCATTAAAGAGATTAATGACTGGATGTGCCTGAACTTTCTCCAGTTAAACAAAACTCAGGTTTTGGTCTTTGGAGCCAAAGAGAAACAATTAAAGGTCACCGCAGAAATTCAGTCTAAAAACCACCAACCAGGCCAGAAATCTGGGCGTAGTGATGGAATCAGACCTAAAAACCACCAACCAGGCCAGAAATCTGGGCGTAGTGATGGAATCAGACCTCCAAACCACCAACCAGGCCAGAAATCTGGGCGTAGTGATGGACTCGGATCTAAAAACCACCAACCAGGCCAGAAATCTGGGCGTACTGATGAACTCAGACCTAAAAACCACCAACCAGACCAGAAATCTGGGCGTAGTGATGGACTCGGATCTAAAAACCACCAACCAGACCAGAAATCTGGGCATAGTGATGGAATCAGACCTAAAACCACCAACCAGACCAGAAATCTGGGCGTAGTGATGGACTCGGATCTAAAAACCACCAACCAGGCCAGAAATCTGGGCGTAGTGATGGACTCGGACCTAAAAACCACCAACCAGGCCAGAAATCTGGGCGTAGTGATGAACTCAGACCTAAAAACCACCAACCAGACCAGAAATCTAGGCATAGTGATGGACTCGGACCTAAAACCGCCAACCAGACCAGAAATCTGGGCATAGTGATGGAATCAGACCTCCAAACCACCAACCAG
>JBAMHW010000010.1:33530277-33568256 GCA_037177495.1 Rhadinocentrus ornatus
GACAGTTCTGGACCCGGTTCTAGTTCCTGCTTCTCCTGAGAGGTTTTCTCTGCTGGATGATCCGACCCTTCTGGACCAGACTAACATCTCCATGACCACGGATGTGTCTTTCCTCATGGTTGTTTCAGACATGAGAAGCAGCTGGTTGCATCAGTTGGGGATAAATAACTATAACGATGATCCATGCAGGAATTAGCCAATAGGAAGCTCCCACCTGTTAGCTCAGCTAGATGCAGGTGGAGGCTAGATGCAGGTGGAGGCTAGATCCAGGTGGAGGCTAGATGCAGGGAGTGTAGTATTTGTCTCTTCAGCTGCTAAATGCTAGTTAGCTGCTACGCTATCTGTCTGTAGTTCGAGTCATGCAGGGTTTGTTTTCAGCCTGCCAGGGGTGATAAACAAGGTGATGACGGAAGGAGTTAAACAGCAGCTTAAAACATTCTGGAGGCGAGGCTTACCTCTCCAGAGGAAAAAGTACGTGAGAAGCAGGAAATAGCCAAGTCTGGGTTCCTTTGTATAAATTCCTTCTTCCAAAGAACCAAGATGTTTATTTCTACCAACAAAGTTTATGCTGCGTCAGCATCTATTTAGTCATCAGATCCTTTTGGCTCTTCCCACCATGGATTTACCCCACCAGCACGCTTCAGATCGGTTTCATAAAAAGGTAACAACTGTTTCATTTCAGACATTTGCCTCCTCGTGTTCACATCAGAGACCTTTCCACATTCACTTCACCACAGCTGCCGTTTGTGCTTGTGTGGCTTGCGAGTGTAGACCAGAACTGAGCCAGAACTGTGTGGGGGTGGAAAGATGTGGGTTTTCCTGACAGAAACTAAAACCAAACACAACATTCCCAAACTGAAGAAGATTTTTGTCTTAAAAAACTACTAAAGCAAAGCAACAGACTGAGAAAGAAATAAGAAAACTATCAACCACAATGAATAAAAAGTCATCAAGTGTGAATAAAAACTGCATTAAAAGTGAAACGTATGCACACTTCAAGCCTCACACAGATATTCCACGTGTCAGGCCGCAATGCCAGCCCTTCACACACACGGATGAGTACATGATAACAGGTGTGTGTTGCAGATGCTCGTGTGCACCAGGCTTCTCTTCCAGGCATCTCGTCTCCTCTGACGTCTCCAGATGTGATGTTCCGTATATGTGCGACGCATCCAACATTCTGCCCTCTAACCTCGCTGCCATTGCAGAGGCAAAGCTGCAGGACTGGAGCAAAATAACAACACCAGTCAGGTGTCCAGCGTTTGCTTGCGATGTCCCTCCCCAGGCAGGCAGGCTGAGGCGTGTCGGAGATATAGCTGCTGCAGGACGGTGAAAAGTGCTGCTGAAAAGGCTTTGGTGGAGGTTTTTTCTGGGGGTTAAAGGTTAAATCATAAGACAAATAAACCGAAGCAAACAATAACACAAATACAACATGACTCAAGCTAGGGTGACCAGACCCGGACATGCGGCCAGACATGAAAAAATGTGGCTCTATCTCAGCCTCAAACATGTTCGCACGGGATTTACGCTGCGTTTCTCTTCCCACGCTGGCTTATTACTCGCATCCACTCAGACGGCGAGCAACAGGAGGGGGAGGCAGCTGCAGAGACCAGAGCTTTGCTTCCATCAAACGTTTCCTGCTGAGAGGGTCCAGCATCACTTTCTCCACCGCTGAAGACGAGCTGAAGACCAGGTTTATGTTTGCTTTCAGGGTTTGGGGATCTGGTCCTGGTTCCTGAAGCAGCCACAAACCAGTGGGCTGGCCATCTCTCAGCCAATTAGCTTCAATCCCATCACTCAAAGTTAGCCAACAACTACTTGCAAGACCAAACAGAAACGTTGCGTAAGCACGAGGAAATTGGCTCCAGCTGAAGCTCTGCAGCTCACCCTCTGCATTACGCAACACTGTCTTCTACCTGTTATGTTCTCTATATGAACACGTATGTTAAGATATTTATAGCTGCTAATATATTCATAGTCAGCTTATTCTTTTTTTCTATGAACTGGTGAAAATGGAAACCCAAAAACCTAAATATCCGAAAATTTGAATATAGTGAAAAGGTTCAATGTTGTAGCCTTTAAGAGCCACTCTAACCAGATAACTCATCCAAAACACCTGCAGAGCATTAATGGTCTCTCAGACAACCGTCACGACTTCCTGAACCACTCGATGTGTTTTCTACAACCTAAATTAGCAGAAAGTTGGGATTCAGTGTGAAACACGGACAAAGCCTCACCCAAATCTGGTGGTTGGGACGTTAGTTAGAGACTCCTCACCATAGATGTACTGTATTCCTCTGATGTCGTCCTCATGCAGCGTGAAGTTCTGCATGTGCAAGCGCTTGTAGAAAGGAGCCATCACCGCGCGGGGGTTATCCGAATGTTCCAGACCCAGAGCGTGACCGAGCTCGTGGACCGCCACCAGGTACAGGTCTATGCCTGCAAGACCAGCGAGACCCGCACATGTAGCATGAACCAGCTGATGTCTCGGATTTGCAACACAGACACAAGAAGAAATCAAGCACTGACCCTCTGGGTTCTCATTGTCCAGAGTCCACGGCTCGTCGGCATCAAAGTGTGTGTCCCCGCCTAATCCTGGCCCGGGATAGTAGGCGTGGGCAAGGGAGCCACCCTCGCCATCAAACAATGACATATCACCATGGAAACCAGAGGCAAACAACATGAAGATGTCGCTGAGCTCCGCCTGGCTGCCGTTGATGGTTTCAACAGGAAGCTCCTGGAAGGTGAGCGGCGTGACCCGTTTCCACACGTCGAAGGCCCTGCGGATGGCGTCCAAGGTCCGCTCCTCCCCCAGTGAAGACGGGATGCGTTGGTGCATCAAACTGGAACCAGACCAGAGCTGGAAGGTGAGACATGCTGCTTACCTGCTGTGTATTTCCATGTGTCAGTGGTGGAAACCTGTAGGTGATGTGGTCTTTGTCCCACGGCTGCCCGGCGAGGGCGTAGCGCTTCTTCCTGGCTCTGTCAACAAGCTCCTCCGGTAGTCTGTCAGGGACGCCGCAGCGAGGGCGACGCATCGCCCTGCATGACCAAACAGGAACACACAAAGCTGCCATCATAATCTGGCTCCCTGGACTGGCCTTGAACGGCTGGTTAGCAAGTTCCCCTGGAATGTTATGCAGATGGATGCTCCGCCCCCTTCCTCCCTCCATCCCGGGCGGCGGGTGGATCGGACGCGCTCAGATCAGCTGCGTCCACACTTGGCCGCGATGGGAGACCCCACTCGCCTCCTACCACGTGTTCTCTTATGTTGTGACTGTCTGAATATGTGCTTCCTTCAGGCGCCGTGCAGACGCCTCTTTCCCCCCTCCCCCATGTTATCGTTTCCATCTGTGAAAATGGCCGCTGCCTCAGTCTGCCTGATCCTGTTTATATGTTGTTGTTGTCTACTCTTGGGCAGGTCTTGCACCTGTTGCAATGACAATAAAGTTTTCATTCATTCACAAACACAGAAGCTGTTAGAAGCAAAGTGGAACCCCCTCTAAATGCTTCACACCAGCAGAATTATGAAGGATGCAACCGTTTCTACAAGGGGCTCAGAGGTGGCTGTTGCTCAGGAGGAAGACCAGCAACCGGAAAGTCGGTGGATCGATCCCCTGACTCCATGTCAAAGGACGAGACACTGAACGCCCTGTTGCCTCCCGATGTGTGCGTGTGATTGGGTGAATGTGACCTGCCTCCCACATCTGCTTAGATTAGGGCTCAGTGAGCATGTTTCCTAAAGTAACATGACAACTTGAATGTGAGAGGAGTAGAAGTCAAAGGACACAAGAAGAGGAATGTAAAGCTCACTCGATGGTAGGCGGGTCCAGCTCTCCGGTCACCTCCAGCCCATAGAAGCGCTGCATGTCACTGACGGCTTTGGACAGAACCTGAGACGACTGCTTGGTGGACATGTACCTGCTGGACTGAGACAGGTAGCCAAACCGCCGAAGCCACGCCTGCGCGAAGACAGCATGGAGTCAGACTGGCTCCCAGCTGCAGCAGCTGGGTGCCAGCAAGACCCAGAACAAGAACTAGAGAGGATCTGAAGAGTTAAAAGTAGACAGAAACCAGCTGGCTTGCATTAGCATCACCACATTCCTGCACTGACAGCCAAGCTGGTGGGAAGAGGCTGGAAAGAGTAAAACAAAGGTTCAGGACAAGCTTTAATGAAGATGACGAGCTCTGTGAGGTTTCTTTCAGTCTAAACTAATAAAAAAAGAGCATGAAGGACTTGAAGCAATGATTAGGATCAGTGCGAGTTAATCCACAGTTTATTCCCTCTCGTGTTAGAGGACAAACGCCTGAGACATGTAGTACAAACTTAAATGTTATTTCTACCTTGTTTCCACATTTTCTCCTTCTTTGCTCTCCCCACTGATCATTAGCTTCCCTCCACTGGACTTGAGCTCCTTCTGGTTCAAGTCCAACATGGACTCCCAGATTGGCTCTTTGTTACAGATTCTGTGGATTTCATCATAAATTAAAACCACTTTACCTCAGCACTCAAGTCGTTTCCAGGTACATTTTCCATTTGGATGCAGAACAGCAGGAAGAAGAAATACGCGGACGCGAGGATGCGCAGCGTGCGCGGTTGCTGGGATGCCATCGTCCTCTAGGAGTCCAGAGGGACGCAAGGACTCAGGAGCGATAAACCGAGCAGCTCGCTGGACAGACCCGCTTTTATTCCCGTCTCCTCCTCTTACATAACATCATTCTCGGAGCCGGAAACGCGGGAGAAACAAACCACTGAAAGCTCGCAGAAAAGCGACATGAATCCAGTCTTGGCCGCACGCGGTCAGAGGCTTCAGTCGCGTGGCGCATCTACCGCGTCCAGTCCTCGAGCCGTTTTCCTCTTATCAGCAGTCAAGTCTGAACCCAGCTGCAAGTTTCTCTCTAAAACCCCGCGAGCGTCAGAGTTTACACATTAATCCATAAAAAGTGAAGAAGTTCCCGCAGAAAGGCGCACGCGACAGAATCTAAATGATAAAAAGCTGTGTCCGCTTTTCTGTCCCAGAAATGCACTTCAGGCTTTGAAAGAGAAGCGAGCACGGGTTTGAGCCATCACTGAAACTGCGCACGAGACAAGAGCTTTTCTTCAGCCTCCTCCCTCCCATCAGGAGACAGAGGAGGTGGCGCCATCTGCTGGTGGTAAGCAGGAACTGCTCATGCGCACCATGAACCCTTCCAGGTGAATCCCAGGTGTTCCTGATGTCACGCCACAATGAACAGACAGTTTAACTCTAAGATACACAGAACAAGTTTCACTGATGGTTTCACTCGGAGGCTCGACCCAGCTCTCTTAAAATAGATCACTGAATTCTGACCATATAGGCACGTTTGTGATTTTCATGGATTATATGTAATCAGAAATTGTAACTGCCTCGTCCTCGCCTTCTGAAAATCAGTTTTTACAGATAGTTTTAGAAATCCCTTCAGCAACAGTTTTATACCTAGCCTTCATTTGAATGATTTTAATGAAACAAGCTAAAGATGTGCCAACGTCTCCCAAAGAATTTCTCTCAACTTTTAAACCAAAACATGTCATTTGACTAAATATCCTCAACCAAGGCGTTACCCAGATCCAGTACTAGATATGCATGAGTGTAAATGAACACCTTCAACACATTTAAACTAAACGAGCCGTTTTATAAATAATGTTAGAAAACGTGTAAATTCTACCATCCCCTCCCAGCTGGTGCATCTCCTCGGTTTAAAAGGCCTTGTTCAGAATACTTTATTAATCCCGGATGTTTCCCCTTTGCTGGGAAACTCTAGGCACTAAAATCAGCCCACTGTGACAAAAGAGAACAACCAGATGAGACAATAAAGTTTTATTAGCAGCGTGGTCATCAGTGCTCCTCGGTTTCTGCTATCCTCCGGCTGCCTGCCTTGGCCACAGCGATGAGGATGGCGAGGAAGAAGCCCAACGTCCAGACTCCGGCTACAGGCAGCACCACCGTGGTCAGTATGCCTGAAACAAACAGCACAGCAGCATCACGTCAAGCAGGGCTGCAGAGGAAACGGGTGGCACGGGACAAACGGGAGCTCACTGCTTTGAGGCCTGTCTGGCATTTCTATCCTGATGGGTCCGTATGACAGGAGGCCCTGGCTCGGCCCCGACGCCACAGCTTCTCTCTTACTGATTGAATTACAGCTCTGAAAAGAGATCAAGAAAATAAAAGCCGATGAACACTGAATGATACACATTTTCCTTTAAGAAGCAACGAGGCGGCCCTCACAGGCGTGCAGGACTTGAGGTCGTCCAGCTCGCACAGCTGCACGGTGCAGTGCAGGTACAGCTCATGAGGTTCCGACGTGAAGCGGAACATGTCAAAGCTGTAGCGAACCGTGGGGCTTTGTCCGTTCCGTCCGGGCTGGCCGTCGCTCAGGCTGAGGAAGGAAACGGTGTGGTCGTCCACACACCTGCGGGGAGGACAGGGAAGCGTGTGGGCTTACAGGACCAGTTTACAGCAGCTGCGTATGAAGATGTTCTAACCCTTTATGAATCAGACTGTGAACCAGCCCCTCTGTGGAGTTCGGCTGTGGAGACTGTGTGGCCCAGCACTCATCCACCTGAACCAGGAAGTACTCTTCAGGCTCCGTCACGCTCACCTGTACATACACCTGCAAGAACAGTTTAAACACTCAGCCAAAATTTACCTCAACTCTTCTAAAGATGCAGGTTAATAATCCAAGCTGGCCGGATTTTATTGGACCAAATTATTTTATTTAAATACAATGAAAAGAGACCCGTTTGATTTTTAAGATGTTGCAGTTTGTTAACTCGTGTGATCGAACATCGACGACTGGAGCTGCGCATTCTTGCTTTCGTCACCTCATCTTATGCAGTCCAGGACTTTATTATCTAGCTTCCTACGAGGTCAGCATGTTGTGTAGGTGTGTCACGTAGATCTATGCATGCACATCACAACCCTCCGGTCAGCACGGTGCGACACCGCGTCACCCCTCCGTGTATTAGCAGAGCTTTCATCTGTCACACCTGCACAGATGCATCAGCCCCCTGAAGACAGGAGGTGACACTGGAAGTGTTTCTGCTGCGTGGATGCAGACACGTCGCCACCTGCTGGTTTGTTTGCAGAGCACATTTAGGATCCTCGGTTTTATGTTGCATAAGCATTTATAAAAACATACAATCACAATAAAAATAAAGATTATTACAGCCATATATTGATTCCTTAAATCAGCTTTTAATTTGGCCTTGCAGGTTTTTATAGAGATGGAAACTCTCCCAAAGCCTCAGAGCTTCCTTCCCTCCTAGATGGGGGAAACAGAGCAGATCCAAGTGTCCTGTGAGGTATAAAATGTAACGGGAGCTGAACCGTTTACAGCTTTAAATACGTGGAAAAGAATCTTAAACTGGACCAGTGAAGAGGAGCCCAGCATCATCACTGTTTTCACTCCAGCAGGTTTTATTTAGAAAGCCCACTGAGGTTGCGAGGAGCTGAAAAAGCTCTTCTCCTTGCCGAGAACATGGATTCATATCGGAATGTTGCCGTGCACAAGCGTCTGAAAACCAGGATCAGAACACCTTTCTCCCAGCATGCATCTGGCTACCTTGTCCTCCTGGTGTCATGTCCAATCTGGTGCCAAACTGTGTGATGGACTGTGTTCCGTTCTGCCATTAATGTTCTACCAACAAGTGGCTCTTTAATGAGTTTAAACATGCGATTCCAGAGAGCTTCTTCCAAACTTAATCCATGTTGGGATGGCCTCCGTCTTCTTTTGCTTTGGTCTTTTCACTCTAAACTGTAACTGGCCTCAAACGTTTCAGATCAAATCTCCACTTCTGCAGCTTTACAACAAGACTGCTGGTTCAATGTCCGTAGAACGGGGATTCACACACTGGGATGGAAGTTTTCTAAACAAGACCTGCAGCTTGGTCCATATGTTAGGAGCTAAAACTAAAACTGAATCCATCTGGTCAGCTGATCTCAGAGCATGTGATTCCCGTCAGGATGAAGCAGCTCAGACAAGTGAAAAACGGGGCGAGACTAGAAAGAGACTGAAAAGAAAGAATCTAAAAATGGATTCATAGATGGACAGAAGGCTAAAACCAGCTGTGTGCTCTCGTTCTCTTGTTCCAGGTAAAAATGGCGCTTTGTATGCGCAGGAAGGAAGCCTGGCTAATTCCAGTAGAACCTGGGTTCTACTCTCCAGATGGGAGGGAAACAGGACTTAACCGCAGCGGTGACTTGTGAGTCCAGTTTCATGCTGGAGAGAGAGGAAACGTCCAAGGAAGGGAATACAGCTGGGTTTGAAAAGCATGACCTTCATCTTTCTTTCATTAAACAACTTTAAATGAAAAAGTTCTGGGTCGAACCAACATCTGTCCTCAGTCTCACCTGGACATGAAGAGCCCCCCTCCCCCGGCGTCCACCCACCTTGTCTCTGAGCTCAATGGTTGGAGTAGTAGTGTAGGCCTTAGTAAAGTTGTTGTCCAGGTACAGCATCATCTGTATCGTAGCTTCCATCTCATCCACATGCATCACCATCTCGCTGTTCACAAACACAAAAAGAATTAACAAATCAAAGTTTTTACAGCTTTACGTTCCAGAAAGTGGATTTTTACTAAAAGTAAGATGTGGGGCCGTAATCTGGGATTAACGTGCAAAAGTAGTTTCTTTGTTCTCACCTGGAAACTGGGAACACTGGAAAAGGCAAACTGACTGTTCTGACATACGGATACACGCATGTGAAGTCCATCTTGATGAGTGAATCTCTGATGATGTTTCCAGTAACTTGAGCCTCCGACGTTACACTCAGGGAATACAAGAAATGGGTCGAATTCTTCTGCAAAAGAAAAGTTGTTCAGCTTTAGCCTTCAAAGCTTTTTCCTCTGAGGACGTGCTAATGAGCTACATAAATACCTGGAGCGACTTGCCTCCACAGCTCAGGTACTGGTCTTTAGAAACCCTGAACATGTAGTAGGCCACCTCGTCGATCACCTCCCTCTCGGCGCGACACAGCTTGTTGGGCAGATGGAGGGACTCTAGAGGCACTTTGTGATAGTTGAAGAACTCCTCTGTTGCTCTGATGGCCATGTAGTCTTTGCCACACATAACTTTCATTTGTGCACCTGGAAGGTGGAGGAGAAGAACCGACTCATGTTTCTATCTGTGCTGCATTGGCGAGGACATGATCCAGCTTCTTGTCCACACAAACCAGCGCATCAGAGGAAGTGATCAGGAATGAAATCCTACTTTTGTCACACTTGTCTGAATAAAACCCGGCGGTGCACTTGCAGCTTGTGTGGTCTTCAGACAGGACACATGTGCTGGGATCAGTGCAATGCTCCACTCTGCAGCCTCCTGCAGACAAACGGCGGGGAAAAGGCTGAAAACGACAGAAACGTGCTCATGTGTTTACACGCCTTGGATTTTCTTACCGTTAGCCCGGTGGCACGTGCAGCCGAGGAAGAGCAGGAGGACCAGCTAATTGGAAGAATGGACATTTACTTCAACATTTCTACATGATCAGTTTCACCTGTATTCATCATAAATATAACCAAATTAACCTAATCCGATTTAAACATGTACCTACACCCACCTTTAAATCGATTAAGCTCATTTCCGTAAAAATATGAAATAAGTGGATTTAAATGTACTGTGTTCCGTCTCCAGACCTCCTCCTCTTCCAGTCGCTTTCTGCACCTGCAGCTCTGCAATCAGGACCACCTGAGCTGGTTTTCATGGCGGCGGGAAGTTGGCTTCTGACTGCTAGTTGGAAGAAAAACCAGGACCAGGACCAATTCCCTCCTGTTAGGGTCTGTAGGATCCTGTCTTATTTAGACAGGCCAGATCTGGGCCAGATCCTCCTACAGATGCTTAAATGATCTTCTAAGCGCATTTATAAATCTGTGAAACTTTATGTGAAAACATTTAATTGTTTTTGACATAACTAGACCACAAGAGACCAGAACCAGATGAAAAACCGTGATACCAAAACCAGATGATCCCAAGGGGTGAACGACCCAGTTTGGTACTTGTGAAAGCAGGTCTAGATGGTGGATAATAAGAATTAAAAGGAGTGAAATGGCTAATGTTTCACTGGAACAACTAATAAAATGGTAATAATTATAATCCTGTAGGATAATCCAGTCCAGGATCGTTTTAAAAGCATCTTGTATAAAATGCTGTGTAAGACTATTTTAACCTTATTTTATTTGATCCGTTTTTATTATTTCTACTTTAGACTGGGTTCTTATTCTATCTGCATGGACCAGGATCAAGTCGGATTTATTTTCATGCTGTGAGGTTTCCAGCAGGTGTCGCTGTTCTCTGTGGGAACCAGTTCCTTTGCAAAGTTCATCCTGGCAGTTATTAACGTTAGAGGAGTTTTAGGATCATTATTTACTACATTGTGAACTACAAACCAGTTAGCAAGTGTAAAATGCCACTAGTTAGTCTTGACCTTAATCCAGTTTTTAATGTGAATCTGAAAGGGGAGAGCAGATTCCCTGTCAGGCCAGAGCAGCGGGGGTCTTCCATCATGGGTCTATGGAAGGAAATTAGGAAAGTAGGTCGCAGCATTTCTCAGTGTGCCAGCTCCCCACACCCGGAGGGTGGAACCCATCTTCTCAGACATCATCAGCATCAGATGGACCCGATCAGAGCCAGATCTCTGGATGATGAGGCAGATCTGCAGCCCTTTATCTGTTTTTTATCAAGTGGAAGTTTTTAATGGTGAGAGTTTGAGACACAAGATGTATAATCCGGTTTTCACATCGGCCCTTGTCACAAATAACAACTGACAAATAACTTTGTCTCATTTTCCTCAAGTCTGCATGGCAGTGATCTCCTGATTCACCAGGTCTGATGCAGCGGAGCTTTACGGGTTTTTAAGAGTTCATATTATAGCCCAGCACGTCCATGATCACTGGTCTTATTGGTCTCTGTGATCGTCCCAGTAAGTCTCTCCTCAGGTCAGCTGCCCTTCAATTCGGATTAGCTGGTTCTTGGTACCCATTCTCCGATGGTGAAGATGATGATGCAGCATCTTAGTTCACTACTCTCTGATAGAAGGGTCCCCTGCATGAAGACCCTTTAACTGGGAGATATGCAGAGGATGCCAGATGTATAAACTTCTAGCCCTACGGTAAGGAGGGTCTGAAGGTTGCTAGAACCCTTCTGCGGATTTTATTAGATGTCTTACTTTTAAATGGCTCCCCTCTGATGAAACCTCACAACCCACATTCATGACCTTGGCCTCATCTCTCTGCAGATATCTCGTTTTCCCGGAGCTGTTACAAAACCCAGTTCAGACATTTTAGTTATTGGTTCATTGTGCTGCTGCAACCTCGCCCCAAACAAACTGGAGGAGGAGGAGAGGACATCCTTTATTAACATTTGTTTTCACACGTTTACAGATTTATAAAATGTCCCCGCTGCAGTCAGCGTCCCTTCATTCAGGGGGTTAGAAGAAAACATGCAAATGGCACCGCTTCTCTTCAGCAGCAGCCTCGTGGCCTCCTCCTCGTCTCGTCGTCAGTGATGCGGTGCCACCCTGGTGTTGTGAAATAGCCGGCTTATAGGAGGTGTCTGTCATCGGCCTGATTCACAACACCAGCTGCGTCACACGCACCTGAGAGGCAGGTGTTCAGCTGCAGGACGCAGACGTAAAACCAAAGTACTCTGACACGATGGAACAAAATGAGATGAGGAGCTTCTTGTATTCAGTTCAGCTCCACGTGCAGCCAAGACAGCCTGAGCCTCCATCTGCGTGCTCTCGGGCCAGGCTGAAGGACAGAGTGTGTGCCACATTAACAGAGGGCGAGTGTTTCTGGGAAACTTCAGCTCCCTTCATCTCCAACACCGCCCGATGCACGAGGAAGCTCAGGTAACTTCCTCTCAGGTGGAGTCTACATGTTTACCGCGTAATGATGATGCAGACAGAAATAACCATCACACACACACACTGCAGCATCCACCACTCCGCTCTGCATGCGCACACACACTAAAACATGGCTGCAGGACTATTTTAGCCAGGGTTTCCGGTCGCTGTGCACAAGGAACTCCAGGTTAAATTGTAATAACTTACAATTAAACCAGCTGTCTCGTGTTGAGATTTGGCTGGAAATGCTGCACAAAATGCAGAAATTCAGACTAAACCTGATTATTTGGTGTGCAGGTGCACATTAAACGTAGACATGCTGCATTAGAAGAAAACGTTCTGGACATTTTCACCCAAACGGGCTTCATGAGCAGCTGGTAGGAAGCTGAAACCTGAACAAGTGGTCTGGGACGAGTCCAAGCAGCTGCAGCAGGACGTGGAAACACACAAGGAACCCGGCTGAAGCCGATGAAGTTAAATGAAATGTTGCCAAATAAAAAAAGACAACTGAAAAGTAAACCTAGTTTTATTTAAATCATTAAAAGGTACAAACAACAAAACGAGATGACAGGAGCGGAGATGGATGAAACAACCATGCATGGCTCAGCACCACCAACACGCGACAGGGCACACAGGTGAGTGTGTGAGAGATGCTTCAGCATCCACAAGTCTACTGGAAGGTGTGTGTGTGTGTGTCAGTTCATCAGCAACTCCATCTGCACCAGTCTGGCGTTGGTGTCTCCGGCCATGTTGTAGGGAATCATGCCGGCGAAGGTGATCAGCGCTCTGGCCTGGCCGCGCAGCTGCTGTGTGGAGGAGGAAGAGACGGAGGATGTTAAGAGACGCCCGGACTGGACGAAGGAAATCCTCCATGCAGGTCATTCATCATCCATGTGCTAATATCAGTAATTACCTTTCCCTGTAATGTCAGAGAAACAACTAAAACCACTTTTCAGATATTTTATAAAACTGTCTTAGAAAAAAACGAGAAATTATTTGAATTTTTCATATAAAATTAAAGCTCGGTAAGACCCGGTCAACTGGGACGGTTTTTCTGTGCTTATGTGGTCCAATAAATATTCTCTGTGCTCTACAAAATATTTAAATAGATGTTGGCTGAAAGGAAGAATCCCTGCAGCATAAAGGGGTGCACACACACCCGTGCACGGTCCAAAGCAGCGGGTCCAATCAGAAGCATCTCGCCCCAGAGGCTCACAACAAGCAAGCTGCCCCCACTGCTGCCGCAAATGTCACCTACTAAATGTATAAACACACACACCAGCCGAGTCAACGAACTGATTAGCCAGGAAAATGTTCGACGTCTGGGAGAAATTTATGAAAACATTAAATCATAACCTGCAACAGTAATTCCTTCATTTAAAAGGGAAAAAGTTTAGGAAAAACCACATCATGAAATGCATCTGATGATGTCACGGTGTGAGCAGGTGAGGAGCTGGCGGTGGAGCAGAAGGTGTAGCGGTGCGTTCATGGGTCGTCCTGTTAGAAGCCAGTAAAAACTGAAGCATCGAGCAGCTGCTCGAAGACTAGAAGTTAAGTTCAACGGTAAAGGTTTTAGTCATTTAGGTTCATCCAGAACTTGGAGAAAAAGCCAAATACTGATTATTGATCTGAATTCAGGTGTTATTGTTGCGATCAGGATCCAGGATGCAAACGGTCCGCTCCCAAAACAATGACATCATTTAGACACAACTTCTTCTTTTCTTCTCCAGACTATAAATTAATCTGAGAGGATAATAAATAGCTCAATAAATAAATATTACATCTATAAAAATATCTTATTGTATTGTCCTAAAACATGTATAATGAATAATTAGTAGAAACGAGAAGCTGGGGGAGATTCAGGAGGACTTTTTCCCTTCGGCCATCAGACCGAACAACGGTGGCGTCCAGCAGGTTCCTGATCAGCTGTAACGGCCGGTTATTACTTTTACCTCTTTACTATTAATCTGTACTAGTTCGTTTATTTCTCCGTTTTATTCTTTATTTACTTCTTTGTTTTCTGCTGGACAAGATCCATCATCCACCCATCCATCTTCCATGTTTAAATAATGAACATAAAATTTTAAATAAAACTCTCGATGTTCAGATTAAATGTTTGAGTGTGTGAATTAGAGAGTAAACTAGGACATTTGCAGCATTTTTCTTGCTTCCATGATAAATAAACAGGACCCCTCACTCTGCGCTAATCAACCAAAGTGTGTTTTTTCTATCTTGAATGTGTATTACTCTGCTTCCCCACACACCTACAGACGTTTAGATCATCTACAGCTTAACTGTAGTAAGACTAAATATCCCACTCAATAAAAATCTTCCTAAAATAAGGGAAACATTTCTCCCTGTGTATAAAACAAGGTGTCAAATAGAAATGCTAAACTCCTCTGGGGTCAGAATGAAAGGCCATGCAGCTTCTCGTATCTCGTTTCTGAACCTCCTCACCGTGTCTCTGTCCTCCACGGTCCTCTGAGGCCGTCCTGGTGTGCCCGCTGCCGCCCCTTTCAGCCGTTTGTACTGGGTGAAGAGGATGTTCATGGTGGCCAACAGCACTTCAGACAGGTTGTGGCGCACCTGCAAGCACAGAGGAAGTATAGAAACATACATTTCCTAAGGAGTGAAAGAAAGACTACAAGTTGCTGCTGGATGAATCACTCAGAACTTCATCACACCTCATCGCTGAAGTTCCTGAAAGCAGCTACTCGCTCCTCCACGCTGTCCTGACTGAGGGGAAGCAGCTTCAAACGCTCCATCACCTGACAGACACACACATGATCATCAACAGATCCAAAACTACTTCGAAGCGGTTTGAGCTGCACTCACGTCGTAGGCTCGGTCCACGTGACCTGCATGGTACTCGTCAAAGAAGGTCATCAGGTCTAAAAGCAGGTAGAAAGTACTATCCACCGACTTTTCTCCTGCTGTCCCCTGGGAGCGATACCTGCATGGAGAAACAGATAGGGGCCATTTCAGTGTGTGTGTGTGTGTGTCTCCCGCTTGTGTGTGTGTGTATGCAGCACTTACCTCTCAGCGACGGCCACGGCGGCGTTTTTTAGCCTCTCCTTGTTGGACTGAGGAGCGCTGACCTGGGCGATGACTGGACTCAGCAGCCTGTTCATCAGCTCCAACACCTTATCTGGGTTCTACAAACACGAGACACAAGCAGAGAATTGAAAACAAAAAGCTCTGCGGATGACAGCCCAGGATCTTGATGCGGATATCACCTTGGCCAGCTCGTAGAGTTTCACCGCCTCCTCAAACAAGCCTTTGTTCTCGGCCTCGAAAGCCACTTTACTGATGATGGCTCTGGTGTCGCCGGCAAATTTATCAATGACTCCAGGCTGGAGGGGAGATCAGAGCAAGCCGTCAGGTTTTAGTCTGATTCAGCAGCAAGCATCTAAAACTTTATTACCGACGGATGACAGACGGATGACACTCACACTTTTTATTAAAAATAACTTTTCCCTCCAAGGTACGAAGACATCATACCCTTTCTTGTTTTATTCCACAAGCTTCCATTTTTTTCTGGCACAATTCAGTTTTTCTACATTAAATGGGCTTTGTTGCATTATTAAAACCATTAGCATACACACTGGCAGCATTAAACTGCTCTTCGGTGGCTGACTGGCAACAGAAGCAAGAACGGAAACAGCATCTAGTTCTTCGTCCAGGTCTTCTCCAGCTCCACTTCCCTTCCAACATGGATTTATATCTAACTGATCCGACGTGTTTACAGGTCTTGCAGGCATCAGCAGCTCTGCAACATTCCTCTTGATGACTGCGTGTAGGTGCAGACTGTCAGGAGTGGGTGGGATGAAACATACAATCGGTAGAGAGGAAAAAAGCCTCATCGCGCTGCAGGCAATGTGAGAAATGTAAAGATCTGGTGCAAGGCCACATCGGGGGGTTCTGATCCTTGCATGCTTAACGGCGCGTGTTTAAACATTGAAGGTGTCTGACTGGACCCACGCAGGGCTTAGATGCGTCGGGATAAGAGAAGCCGGAAAAAAAGAAGCAGACAAAGAAGAGGGAGGCGCAGACAGGAGCAGACGGGTAAATCAAATTATAGTAACAAGCAGAGATTAGATGGGGCTTCGGTCTTCTTACCTTCCTGCTGCCATCCTTCTCCAATCTCCCCAGCAGCATGTCGAACTGCAGAAGACACACAAACTCGCTTCTTAGTGCTTTCTGCCTTTCTAATCTGTTCATCACTTTTAATGCATCTTTATTAATATCATTTATTTTAATTGCTTTAAGTGTATTTTAGTTTTTAGATTGCTTTGCTATATTTAAGATATATTAGTGTCTTTTGAGTGCAGGTTTTCTGGCTGTGTGTAGTTCCAGTTATATGTGACATGTACAGCACATTGGCAACCTCCTGCTTCTATAATGTGCTACATCAATAAGCAGACTGGATACTTATAATATTTAGGGGACATTTTGCAGATTTATTGCAGCTTAAAAACTTTAATGACGTAAATTTGTCCCATTTTTATCACTTTTAGTAAAACACAGCACAATTAAAAAGATGCCCCATTTAAAGAAGCCTATGTCCTGGTGTGAGCTTATAAAGATGCTAAAACATGGTTTTACACCCAGCCTGATCGCCTCTGCTCCACGGCACCGACATCTAGGCCAGGCCTCCGTGTAGAAGTGGCTCACTCACCTCTCGACTCTCAATGACAAGTTCACTGACACAGCGCATGAACATGTTTTCTCCTTGGCTGTCCTTTTCATTGCTGCGGAACGGCACAGAGCAGGAGTCAAACAGTGGTCACGACTTCACCAGCAGCTGCTGATCGTTCGGGATGAGAAGATGACGAAGATTACTCACCGTAAAAAGTAGAAATACTGCAGAGCTTCCCGCGGATCTGTGGACTCAAACTTGCGAGTGTACAGCATCAGCAGACGAATAAAGTTTAGGCGATGCACCATGGGAGGGTCACCGGGCTCCTGACTCACTGCACAAAACAAGTTCGGAGTTTGTTTGACTGCGTGAGCACGTGCGTGGATCAGCCTGTGACATGAAGGCCATCCCACTCACACAGCTGAGCGCTCTGACCGGACGACTTCAGCAGCAGCCGCAGCTCGTACAGGACCAGCGCTACGTGCACGGCGTGACTACGAAGCCTCTCCACGCGAAACAAGAACGCCACTGCTGCCTCAAACTGAGCCGTCAGGAACAGCACCTGGAAATACAGGAAGGGCTGCTGGCTCGCAGAGAAGTGCGACTCTCCTGTAGGACGACAGGAACCAAAGTTAAGCAAACACAGGAGGAGACGGTCTGAATATTCCTTCATTAAACCCCAGATTTACCTCCTTCCTGCTTTTGTTTGGAGTCTTTCTGTGGAAGAACGGGGCTGAGAGCAGCTCGATGTCACCTGGCTGCTACTGAATTCTTTGCTTGACCTACATGTAATTTCCAGTAATCAGTAAAGTGAGGCTGCGCGCCTCCTCGGCAACGCGGTGTGTTCACTGCAGATTCCCAGACCCGAGGAGCCGATGGCCGAGGTTCTGCTGAAGCTTCGCTAAAACCAAAACTAAATTACATTTTCACAACTGTCGGTCACATTTTATTGTTTACATTTATTTTGACAGTCCACTTCCTTGTGCAAACATTTCAAAAGATTTCCTCTTCTACGGTTAGAGTTTGGTAGATAGGTTTGATTCATTTGCAGAACAATCCAGGCTACGTTCTGCAGGATTAAGGACAGGACGTCGTAACAACCAGGCGCCATCACGGCTACAGCAGGCGGGAAAACCGACTTCCCAACACTGCTTTTACCTGTGTGGGGGTGTCAGCGTTTAAATATGTCCGTGCAGGCGGGTGCAAAAGAGACCGTTTCTCTCGAGGTCTGCACACTCCTCAACTTTTTCACAAGAAATTGAAAGGAGAAGAAATAATGTCGAACGCAGGTACTTAGTCATCAAGTTTACTTTTTAATTATGATTCTTAATCCTCTTGTTGGCTGAAAGTTTTAGGAGCAGAGCAAAGTGGACCATGTCAGCCATTTTCTGGCCTTATCTCAGACTTACAGCATTTTAGTTCAAAAAGCGAGAGCGCATGAGAGCGGGAGGGAGAGGGGAGAGAAGGGGAGGGTGGGAGAGATGAAGAGAAGCAAAGGGATGAAGGAGGTGAGATAGGACTGAGTGTATATACATGTGTGTGTGTTTGTAGGGGGGCTGCAGCCGAGTGTGCAACAGGAACGTGTGCAAGGCGAGCACGTTAAAGAGGACAAAAAGCAGTGGGAGGAAAAAGGGATGAAAGATAAAAGGAGAGGACGGGGATGCAGTAAATGAGTGACGGATGTGGTGAGAGAAACTGTGACATGTTTTCAGGCTCTATGTCACGCTGTGAAACAAGATGGAGGACAAGACTGCAGCCGAGAGAAAAGAGAATGAGGCTGCAGGCTTCCCACAGAGCAGCCAGAGTGGCAGTCAGCCGTCTTATCGGAAGGAGGCAGCGTCGTCCCACGGAGAGGGCAGCAAACTGCTCCAGAAGAGAAGCCTAATGCTCCGGCTTTCCTTTTCAGCCCACCAGGGCCATGCGGCATCACTCTCAGCTGATTTTAGACCGAGAACTAAAGTCTGTCTGAAAGCTCCTTGTGTTAGTTTAGAACGGCTGATATGAGGTGTTGCAGGCGCAAGAGAAATCCCTGAGACGTGAGAAGCCGCGATCAGGCTGTCACTTTCTGTACAATCTGATAAGCACTCCCACTTCTCCAGGATTTAAACTCTTTTTTCAGCTTTTGACTCAACTTCTTTAATTTTCTTTGTCCAACCCCATGAACGCCTTTGGGGAGGAACGAATTGTGCCCCTAGTCCCTTTTTGTAATATTCATTGCTTTGCGATATCAAGGACATGCAACTCTTGGGGAGATCAGGGACGCAGTGTGGTGCAGGCAGGAGGCGGCGTGCGTGGACTGTACGACCTAGTTTATCTACTCGCAGCTTTGCAGCAACAGAAAGACGGAGAGGAAGGCATTGTTCCATTTTCTTCCGAGAGCTGGAGCCTTCGATCTGTTCCGGCTTATAAAAGAGGAGCAGCCGTGTTGCTCTACACTCTGGAGTTGGAAAATCATTAAAAATGACCTGTATTCTACAAGGATGGGAACTTTAAAGCTCTGATTCACACTCAGCTGGTTGTCCATGGCAACAGCTGCTGAGATTCATGGGTAGTGTAGTATGACAAGCTCTTAATCGTGCAAAAGCAAAGGAAAAAAGTTGAAATATTCATCTTTGCCTCAGTGCTTATAAATTACTTAGGAAGTAGCTCTCTGTCCGGGCACAGCTCACTTACCTGAAGAGAAGTTTTAAAGGAGTCAAACAGTGGAGGCTTAGCTTAGCTTAGTTTGCTCTTCTTTGCTTCATCACTGCAAACTTTTTTTCATCCTTTTCTGTGTCTTCACACACTTTTAGGATTAAAGCTAAAAACGCAACGACATGCATTTTGGAATTTGTGAGTATATAATTTAGCATTCTGGGAACTTGGGAATATAAATGATTCAGGACAGAATATAGGACACAAAAAGGAATTGGTCCTACAGCCGAAGGGTGTGTGGAGCAGAATCAAGCCAAAGTTAACCACGTTGCAATGTCGACATGACAACCATCGTTTCATGGCTGTATTCTTAAATAATCTGGCTGTAAGTAAAGTGGAACCGGATTTACCAGATCTGATACTACTGCTGTTGTTCACAGACTGTTACAGCCTTGCAAGTCCTGACAGCGTGAGGCAACGAGCCAGAAGTAACGCAGTTAAATGTGTTCTACGGGGAGGAAATCTGGACCGAGGATAAAAGGTAAAAGGGAAAGAGGCAAATCGATGATTCACAATTCTCAGTGAGCTTGAAGGGATATGTTTGGTGGGGATTATTAAAGGTGTGGCTCCGTACCATAGTCCTCCAGCAGCTGCTTCTGTAGCTGTGGCAGAGTGAGTCTGTCCTGAGGAGAACTGCTGCCGTCGTCATCAAAACACACCTGGTTCAACTGCAGGGACCAAACACGGAAAACAAGGACTATAAACTCAGAAAGAACCAACAGGTTTTCAGTTTGGCCTGTTAGCTGTGAAAAAGACCGGCCGACGTGCTAAAGCTGCTAATGAGTAAAGGACGTAAACCGTACCTTGAGCCAGAGGTAGTCCTCCGTCTTGTCCGCCACCTCCCCGTGGTTATCGCTGATGTCACACTTCCCGATCAGGCAGTGGACGGCTCTCTTGTAGGGGTCGGCGCTGTTCCGCAGCACTCTGCGGTAGTGAAGACGAACCTTGTTCTCTGAAGTCGGGGAAAGGCTAAAAGGACGAAGGAGGAACAAGAACCACATGAAAAAACACGCTTGGCCGTGTGACGTGGTCTTGCAGATACGAAGACCTGGATGTGCAGAACTCCGGTTTGAATTTTACAACACAGCACCATTCTGTGAAGAACCTATCTGACCAAGATCTTTCCTTTCTTCCACTTTGTAGGAAGCTATCCAAAACATATTTCTTTCATTTAATGCACTGGTTCCCAGTCTGGGCTCCCTGGACCCTCAAGGGAGTCCCCCAAATGAAAGCCATGTCCACACCGAGACGAGTTGAGGCTAACGCGTTTAAGTTTGTATCATCTGGGTGTCTCATCCTCATGGAAGCCTGCAAACACTTTACACCATTTCATTAACGAGACATTAAGGCCACAGAGCAGCGATCGTCCTTGTTTTTAACTAGCTTAACTTTGGTTTTATCCAAGGAAAGGAGTCATAGCGCATCATTCATGGTGAGGAGCAGCTAACGTTAAATAAAACCCGGCCGGCGGGGTCCACAGCTTAACGATAGTTGCATGAATGGAATCTTGAGTGGGAACAGGTTGGAACCAGTGGTCTGAGGAATATAGCCAGGATCAGGAAACTGTACAAGTCATCCAGGTTTTTATCTCCCCAGGGCTCACCGATTACTGTGAAGCCATTTTAGCAGGTTGTTAAAATCCTGGGTTAATCCAGAACTCTGCAACCAGTGTCCTGACCGGCACGTCCAGGTTCGATCAGTGTTTTCCTCTTTTCACAAGCGCCCCAGTAAATTTAGACTTCATTTTAACACTTTTCTCATCATTTACAAAGCCCGTAACACTTCAGCTCCGTCCTACATTAAAAATCTGACCATGAAGACTTCTGCACTACCAACTGGATTTTAAAGACCAGAACGGGAGAGGCTTTAGTTTTTTCAGACCCCTCCTGGAACAGAAACTCTCCCAAGTTTTAAAGTCAGACTTGGATCGATCTATTCGAGAGTCTCTTTTAGCCGTCTGCTAGTTCTGATATATGATCTCTCCAGAATTTTACTATCCTTCATTGTTATAATGTGCTTTATTCTTTTCTGTTAAACCGCTTTTTCCTTGTCTTATTGTGTTCTTCTATCACTTATTTTGTAAAGCAGTCGGGTTGCTCGTATGTGCTTGATAAAGTGATTTGTAAATAAAGATGAGTTGGTCAAAAGATGGCATTTCAACATGCACAAACAGAGACAAAAACAAGCAGAAGTCTTCTCACCGTCTGTCAGGGCTGTTTGTATACTCCTGAAACCACGTCTTGAAGTCTCCCAGCTGGTGCTGCACTCTGTTGACCACCTGCATGGCCGCATTCAGGTCCCCACAACGCAGACAGTAGTAGATCACCGCCCATACGGGGTGGCCTTCTATCTCACCATCCTGATGAACACCACATGGCATACACGGGTCACACGTTTCGTTCAACATTTTATTCTGTCACCAGCGTTTAGGTCATGACAAAGACGATCAGGTCAGGAAGAGAACCTGTTAATATGAAACGGACAATTTTCAGGTACATAAAATCAGTTCTGCTACTGGGTTTCTGGATGTGTGCAACGAGAACCTTTCCAGGAGACCCGTTGTTCTGACTAATGAAGTTCCAGATTTTAGCCATGAAAAAATCCCAGTGCCGGGATTATGTTGTTTTCTTTAACCAAATAAACCAACAGGAGATCCGAGCCGATGTTCGGTGTTCCCCAAGACTCAATGTTAGGTCCAATTCTTTTTAACATGCTGCCCCTTGGGAGCGTCCTCAGCAGACAAACTGAACCTCGCCCTGCAGATGACCTTTAATTGTAATTTAGACATGAAGACGTGGATGGAAAACTTCCTTCAGCTCAACCAGAACAAAGCCGAAGCAATGAGAAAATCTGCTTATAAAACTAAGACCACTCGGTTTTATTCCATCTGAAGTACGATCCTCAGACTTATTGTTTATTCTCATCTAATTTTTTATCTCAGGAATATTTCCAGGGAGCAACAGCTCCTCTCTCAGCCCAATGCAGACACACTGGTCCGTGCTTTTATCACCTGTAGGATGGCCTACGGTCTTTCTGGTCGTCCTAGAAACATTAGAACTCCATTACAGCTTTTACAAAACTCACCCGCCCGTCCGATGAAGACCAGAACCAGAGTTTATTTTACTCCAGCTTTAGCTGCCCCTTTTAATAAAAAGCCCTTACATCAGCCTTGCTTTTAGTTTACGAGCCTCCAGAAGCCCCCAGGTCTGGGGCTGGTCTATGATTTATTCCTAAGCCGAGGAGTAAAACATGGAGAAGATCATCTCTGATTTTATGGGGCTGGAACAGCCTTCCAGACCACCTGAGGGCAGATATTCTTAAATAAAACCATTTCTACTAAAGCGTTTAACTGAATATCTTTTCTTGCTGGACTATAATTTGTTTTAAATCTAATTTTATTTACTCTATCTTCATTTTATTTTATTGTTTTTATTCTTTGTATTTCACTTAAACATCTTTTATTTAAACCACCCGCATTACGTACATCTGTGTAAGTGTGTGTATGTCTTTGTGGGTGTGTATCTGTCGTGCATGTGTGTGACCGGTGGGTTTGTCTGGGGGACTCGAGGATAAAGGTGGGCTTCTTTTGTTCATCATGTTTTTAATTGAAGGCACTTTGCGTCTTCTCTATGAAACCGGCGTTTATGAATAAAGATTGATGGATGTGTGTGTTTGTGTGCGTTACCTGCATCCCAGGTAGGGGTCCTGGTAGCTTGATGTTGAGGAAGCTGCGGACTAGTTGGTATGTTCCTGGCACCCCTCCTAGTTGGGCTTGATGGAGGTTCCCAAAAACAGTCATCATGGTGTAATTTTTATAGCTGAGAAAGACGAGATTCATCAGCTTCTCTTCAGACAACTTCACGTCCAGAGCTTTTAGGAATGATGTGTAATAATTAAAGGAGTTACTGGAAGCAAACATGGGTCCAGTTACCTGTTCTCAAGGAAGGTGAGCGCCTGACGAACGAAGGCCATTTGCATTTCAGCTGAGGTGCGACTCTTGAGGGCGTCTTTGGCTGGAACCAGCAACACATCCGTCATCTGCTTCACCATCAGCCACATGTCCGACACATTCTGGAAAAGGAAGAAAAACGACTCCGAGATGAACATCCTCCCATACGGCCTCATGCCAAACTATCCTGAAACTAGCAAGAACTTATTGCTATACAATTTCCCCACCGGTGAACACACACTAAGGGTTGGACACAGGCAACGTCCAAATATCCACATATTTAAATCAGTACATAAAGATAAGGTACAGAAATAGGGAGGAGTACAAGTCATCATAAGGTCACGATTGCTACTCCCAACTAATATATAACACTAAAATATGCTACTACATACACTGAATATTACTGTTGCTGATATTTCTATTGTTACTGTTCCTACTCCGAGTACTTTACAGCCCTTTTATAGCACCAGGGCATTGTTTAGGATAGAATTAAGTGGTTTCATTTTCTACTATCATTATTATTTTTTATTAATACTGCTACTAATAATAATAATAGTTAGTATTATTATTAGCAGCAGTAGTAGTTTTATAATGTTTAATATATTATTAATGTTAAATTCTATAATTTTAAATAGGTTTTACCTTGGTGGTTTATTTATCCACTGCAACTCTTGCAGACATGCCTTTCTCATAACATCTAGAATTAAAAACGTGGCAATATGATGCGTACTTCTAAAGTGAGGGATGAACGCTCCGCCACTACCCAACATCACATAACGCCGATGGGTAAAGAAATAAAGCTTGTGCTGCAGAATATAATGTTTTCTTCTGGAGATTACTTTCACAAACAAATCATATTAATTATTGACAGAAACAGATTAAATGAATAAAATGATCACAACTGTTCCTAAATTCAGGTTGCAATGCTGTTTCCACTGCGGGTTGGGAGAAAAATGTAACTTGATGAGACAGATCAGCGTTCTTACCTTGTCTTCCAGGCTTTCTGCCACCGAAGCACATAAATCTCCCAGATTTGGCTGAATGTGCCCATTCACTATCTTCTCATTGAAGATGTAAATCTATAAGGAGGCAGATGTTAAATAAATACATTAATAAGCAATACTATAAACTGTTCGGATCTCGGTTGTCAGGACAGATTCTTTTGTTGTTATAGCTCCACATTCAGACGGAAGCACAGAAGTAAATCCTATGTCCACCGAGTAAAATGGTTCACAATGAAAAACAAGAGAAAAAGAATGAAAACGTTGAAAAGGTCGTCGAAGAGGATGACAAAAATGAGACAAATGACGCCGCATGCAATGTGCCGACACATGGTGCGTCCTCCAGCAGATCGGAAACAAAACGGGGAGGAGAGAGGAGATCAGGCTGGATGGTGATGGAGGAGAGGTTTACCCTCTCCACAGCCCAAAGAATCAATATCTTTCATCTGCCATTTCCTGGCTGCTGTGACCCCATTTCATCCCGACTGGCTGCGTCCAAGTTCAGCCGGCTGAATCAGACTCTTTAGATTCACCACAGCTATGCTGGCAGATTCATTTCTCATTCTTTCTCAACGCGTTTCTCTTGAATTTAACAATTTGTGAAGCATAGTTCTTTTTAAATATATCTCAGATAAATAAGTGGCATGATTTCTTTAAATGAGCCATGTCTACTAATAATTACAAAGCCTCAGAAATGAGCTGGTATATATGTTTTAGGTCTACGCAACACTAAAAAACATTGTTAAAGACCATAATACAACTTACTGCAGATTTACTTGGTATGATTATAATTAAAGAAATAATCACGATTTTACAACATTATACATCTAAAATTTAAATTTAAAGTAGGTAATGCCAAAATAACCGTGTTAATACGTGTAGTTCTCATGCCAGTGAACCGAACCCACTAAGAACCACTTTGTGCTGCTTATGTATGACTCTGCCAGTTTTCAGCCTTGGTAAACAGCAAATGGTCCAAAGAGCTTTACATATGCGTCACATTCGCCCGCTCACACACACTTTCACGCACGCTGGCGGAAGCTGCAATGCAAGGCTGAACCACCACCCATCAGGAGCAACTAGGGGTTCGGTGTCGTCCCTGATCTTCCATCAGACGGTTGTAGAGGCTTTCAATTCCGAAATTAAGTGTGAAATAAAGTAATCGTTACATCCCCACTCATACGTTTTGCTTTAAAACCGTTCAATTGTGCCGACTCACCTGTCGTCCGTAGGCTACCTCTACGCTGTCCAAGGCGCTCCGTCCTGGCGCCGTCACCTCACTCACGAAGCTGGGCTGCAACAGAAAGATGCCAGAAAAAAACACTTTAAAGACACAAACTGCCTGCATGGCTGTCGTGTCCTGTCAGAACCATCAGCCACGTCTCGGTGCACATAAGTGGATTGGATCCTTCTCTTGGCTAAAGATTATGTAATATGAGTAACTTCCAGCCGAGATAGAAGGTGAACCCATCCAGATTTTCAATGGCTTTTACCACATGCATGCTGGGATGTGCTCCCACTGGATAACAAGCTGGATGAAAGCCTCATTTTACTCCTTGTGAAGATAAAAATAGCATCTACAATTCTTAGATGAAACTGCTATTTTAGTTATTTTAAATTGGTGGGAAGACAGTTAAGAGTTCTATGTGTCAAGAAATCTATTTAAAAGACTTGAGATGAGCTTTTAAGTAGACATATTCAGCCCAGGAAGCTAAAGGCAAAAACGCCTATAACTAAAATAATTAAACTTAGATCATTACTTCTAAACTGGTGTTGTTGTGACAACAAACTACGAGACTGGAGACTCCTGGCTCATCAGTCTCACCCTAACCTGCACAAATAAAGATTTCTTTAGGTTTCTTTCTTAATTGAAGCTTGAAGCAGTGGGGATGAGGCTTTGTGTAAGGAAACAATCTTTGTGTCGTCTAGTGACTCCTAAAATCTAAACTGACTGCAACACATACCATCGGAAATGAAAAACTACTCCATAAGTCCTGAAGGGAAATTAGAACTCCACAAGCAGCAGGAAAATTTAGAGCAGCTTACTTGTCTGGTTAAACGAAGCTATCTGAGGAAGCATGACACAGCAGGTTTTCTTCTTTACTGGTTAGCCAGCTCATGTGTGTCGTACCTCCACATCCTGGCTGAAATCCAGAGCATCTTCTCCAGCTCCGAGTAGTGTGTGCAGGACTCTCTGCTTCACCTGCTCCCACTGGACCAGCATGGACTCGCGGTGGTACTCTTCAGCCAACAGGAACGTCTGATGACAATAGAAATCCTCTTATACTTAGTTACTTACGACAGAATCAGATATCCACGCTGGGGGATGGACCTGGCGAGGCCAGAATGTGACATTATTCATCAAGTCTTTTATTACTTTGTTACTAAATCTTAAAGTTGGTTATCAGAATCAGAATACTTACGCTTCATACCAAATAAAGAATTATTTTACATGCATGAACTGGTTTGACTCTTATTTAAAAGACAGGGACTACTTTGTGTCTATAGGGCAAATCTGAGCGAACCAAAATAACCTGTGGAGTTCCCCAAGGGTCCATCCTGGGGCCACAGCTGTTCAACATCTACATGCTGCCACTCAGATGAATTCTGAATAACAACTAAATATGGTACCATACTATGCTGATGACACACAGATCTATGAGCAGGGAAGGGGATCAGAAAACTCCAGTCTTTAGGTCTTTACTTCCTGTTCTTCTCCTCACATATGAAGCTCTCCATGACCAGGCTCCATTGTATATCAAAGATCTCATATTTCCATATATTCTCAACAGTGCACTTTGCTTTCAGACTGCAGGTCTACTTGTGGTTCCCAGAGTCTCAAAGAGTCCAATGGGAGGCGGAGCCTTTAGCTATCAGGCCCCTCTTATAGAACCAGCTCCAGTTTGGGTTTGGCAGGCAGACACCCTCTCTACCTTTAAGATCAGGCTTAAAACATTCCTTTCTGAGAAATCTTATAGGATGGTGGTCTAGCCATCCCTTAGTTGTATCCTACCAAAGGCTCAGACTGCTGAGAGACATCCCATAATGCACTGGGCTCTTCCTTTTCATCTCTCTGCTCTTTATATTCCATGTAGAAATATGTGACAATATCGGCATCATCAACATGTTTCTCCTCTCTCAGAAGGTCTACCTGGGTAAAAGTTGCATGGTCTGCTGGTCTCTCTTTCCTGTCTTCTCCACCCTAACCGGCCGAGTGGGATGGCTGTCCCCCCTGAGCCGGGTCCTGCTGGAGGTTTTCCTTCCTGGTGAAAGGGAGTTTTTCCTTTCCGCTGTGGCACCGTGCAGCTCAGGATGGGGGATTAGATCGAACCAAGATTCAACGCAATCTGTTGGTTTTCCCTAACTAGGCTGTTATTTATTATAAACCAGCTTACACTAATTAGTCTGTAAAGCCCCGACATGACACTGGAACTAGATGTTCCTGAATTAAGAAGAATCGTCTTGTTTTAAGAACTTTTCTCTCAAAGTGAGGAAAAAAGCCTCAACAGGCTGGTTTGGTAGTGGTTCCAGACTTGAAATGAGTGTTTCACAACTCTAATATCTTTTTAAGATATTTCTCAATAGTCTAAAGTCTAGATATTTTTCTTACCAAGTGTAATTATCCTACTGCACTGGCAGATTATTTCACTGGATTATAGTCTGAATCTTCTCAGTGTTTTAGTCATACCGACACATTGCAGCGTAAATGTGAGATTAAAATTTAGTAGCAAGCTCAAATAAACCAAAACCAGTTAAAAATGGTACAGTAAGAGTTTGTCCATGTGCATGATGTAATACACACTGAATTTAGCAGCAGACCCTGTTAGGCCTGCAGAACTCCACCAGGACGCAGCATGTCTATTTTAGCTGCCTACTGAGACACAAAAGTGAGATGGGTAAGTGAGATAATTAAACCTCCTGCTCTGGGAGACACAAATCTAGAATAAAGCCACCACTTACTGGGTTAACTTGCTTGCATATCAAAGCTTGCAACTTTAACTATATTTTCTTATTATTAATCCAAATTTTTACAGGTAAATTTGGGCTGATCATAAAAACAGTTTCAGCTGTCGAACTGTAGACAGTACAAATCATTGCCAAATTTGATCAAAATGTAAAAAAAAGTAAATATAGGAGGAATGGATGCACTGCAAAGACTCACCCCGTATAGAAATCATTATCTGCCAGATAGAAATCTGCAAGAACATCGAACATCTGGTTTCTTTTTAATCCTGAGTGCATTTGCTTTTTCCACCCTTGCGCACACGTCTTTTTCCTCTCTCGGGGTGCAGAGAGATAATGGGACTGGCAGCTAATTAAACCCAGGGCCTATTAGCTCTGCACATCAGGGAGGCCATTTAAAAACCATTCCCCAAAGGCTCACAGCAGAACGACTTTCACATCACAGCAAGTGCAAATTCCTAAAAATGTGGTTGAGTGTTCATTTTAATGAAGTGCTAATCTTGTGCGGAAAACTGGTGAATCTGGAAAAGTAAAACAAGGAAACATTCATGTCTGGGACTAATAACTGCCTCCTGCCGTCAGCCCTTTAACATCCACTTCACCTGTGTGGAATGAGATTTGCAGGGCAGTCTGACTCTGGAGGTCTCTCTGAACTGGTTTCCAGCACGGCAGGAATTAAATTAACTTCTTGGTTCTTTTTTAAGCAGCGCAGTAATCAGACTGGGCAGATACTGACCCTGCGGCGCGACTCCTCGATGGCTGACAGGAGGGCGTTGTCCCTCTCGTTCTTCAAGAAGCCCTGTGAACGAGACAGACAGAGACGGGAGAAGATGAGACACAGTGACAAACAAGGAAGGAGGGGAGACGGATGGAAATCAGAGATATTATCTCGACTAGTGCAGCACACCATCATTTGCTCCTCTGGAGACAGATGCTACCTCCTGTTTTTCCTGCCCTCTTCAGTCAAGCTTAGTACCGTTCACATCTTAAATGTGGACTACGGACCACTGAAGTGTGCATGCAATGTAAAACCTAGGAGCCAAGCGGCAGTCGGCATGTCCTCCATTTTGCTTTCAACTCAAGATGGCTGCTGCTGCTAAGCGTACCGTTTTCTGTGAGGACCATATCACTCAAACATGCATAGCAGAAACACACCAGCCATTCGCGGTGAGGACCGTACCTCTGCGAACAGAAACAGGAGGAAAGAGGAAAAACTCCACGAAAACTTGGGTCAAAGTCCCGTCTCGAAATACGAATCAATAAAAAAAACTACTTAGCTGATGTGATTGAGACGCATGTGAAAAACCAGGAACAGTAGATTTCAGTTTGATTTTGTTGCACCATCTGAGTGATTCATCAAACCGCTGCTTCATATAAAAAAAAGACAATTTGTGTCGAAAAATTAAGACTTAAAAATAAATGATTAGAATAAATAACCTTTTCCTTGATTAATGCAGATATTGCCCTTCCGTTGGTATGTTTACGTAATTTAGTGTTGCAATAATAGAGGGCTTTGTTGACTGCTGTGTGCAAATTTACATTCGTACACTGAATAATGAGGTACTGCTACTCATTATTATACAACACTGCAGCAGCTTTTGTAACCACAGGCCCTTTAGCCCCGACATCCAGCCTCTTAAGCTGCAGAAAGGCTGTTTGCTCTGTCAGGTAAAGGCATATTAGTTTACTGATGACAGTTCTATCTTTTCACCTGACGCTAAGGATCATTTTAGCGTGAAGAAGCAGCCCTTGTGAGAGATGCCCACCTAGGTCAGATACCCTTCCCACCTTTCCTTTTATGTCCTCTCTTTTGTGCGTGCATGTTGCTGCAGCTGCTTCAGTCTCATTTCTACCTGGTCTTTTCATTGAGAGCTCCAGCTTCACCTGCCACGGTGCTCTGCTCATCAATGAACTGAAAACATTGGAATAAATTGGAAGCACAAAGGTTCCAAATGAGAAATGAATGTCGTTCCAAAGATAGGAAAAGCAAACTAACTGTTATTATGGTACTTGCTTTTCATCCTTAATGAGTTTCAGCAGCCATAAAAGTGTAAAACAATGCACGGTAAGTCTTGATAAATCTATATGATCCATTTGTGATCAGAAATACTCAACTAGGTTGCTGACTGGTGAAGAGAATATGAATAAAAACAACTTAATAGATAGGAGGGTCCAAAGCTCTAAACTGAACCCTAAACTCGAACCTTTTAAAAGGCGGCTGTAGCTCAGGAGGAAGAGCGGTCGTCTACCAAGCCGAAAGTCGGTGGATCGATTCCAGGCTTGTGTCTTTGACTACACGTTGCCTCCTGCTGTGCTGGGTTAAAAGCACTTAGCATGAGGTGCTTTTAACCTATGGGGGAATGTAGTGTAAAGTCAACAGTCCATGTAACACTCGTGACCTTGAACAGGTGCAGCATCAATGTCTGATATCTAAACTCAGTTCTACAGTGATGTAGACAGGAAAAATAGGACATGATGCAGCATCATTGCTGGAGGTGTCCATTTAACAGATTAGTAGAGGAATAGTCAGAACTTCATCTTGTTTGGTCGGAGCAAAAACCACCCTGCTACTCTAGCAAGTCTCTTAATGTACCAGAGAAACTACTGCTTTTTATTTTTATTTATTATTTTTGCTTATTGGCTCATTTTTCTCCGCTTTTATGTAACAGAACCTATAAAACTCCTAACTTACTGAAATTTTATTTTTATTTCTCTCCCAAACTTGATCAGTTCCTGTTCTCTTCGCTTTCCTCCACCTTTTCTTCCCTCATCACACTGGTTCCCAGGAGAGACACCGAAAAGCTCCATATTTACCCACCCCAACCAGAGAGTAGCTCAGGTCAACACTCACTGGAGACCTGGACGGGAAAGAGGGAGAGGAGAGGAGAGGAGAGGAGAGGAGAGGAGAGGAGAGGAGAGGAGAGGAGAGGAGAGGAGAGGAAGAGGAAGAGGAAGAGGAAGAGAGAGAGGGAGAGGAGAGGAAGATGGAGAGGAGAGGGAGAGGAAAGGAAGAGGAGAGGGAGAGGAGGGGAAGAGGAAGAGGAAGATGGAGAGGGAAGGAGAGGAGAGGAAGAGGGAGAGGAGAGGAGAGGAAAGGAGAGAAGAGGAGAGGAGAGGGAGAGGAAAGGAAGAGGAAGAGAGAGGGAGAGAAGAGGAAAGGAAGATGGAGAGGAGAGGAAGAGGAGAGGGAGAGGAGAGGAAAGGAGAGGAGAGGAAGAGGAGAGGAAAGGAGAGAAGAGAAGAGGAGAGGGAAGGAGAGGAGAGGAAGAGGGAGAGGAGAGGAAAGGAGAGGGAGAGGAGAGGAAGAGGACAGGAAAGGAAAGGAAAGGAAAGGAAAGGAAATGAGAGGAGAGGGAGAGGGAGAGGAAGAGGAGAGGGAAGGAGAGGAGAGCAAGAGGGAGAGGAGAGGAGAGGAAAGGAGAGGAGAGGGAGAGGAAGAGGAGAGGTTAATGTGATATGTCTGCTATCAGGAGACTATATTAGTCACAGCAATGACTCTCGCTGTTCCAGTAAATTGGAGAAAGGAGAGAAGACTGACATCTTTTCCAGAAAAAGACGAGAGGTGGGGAGGAGCCATCTAGCCGGTGGTAGCACAAAACCTTTGGGATGTTGTCTCAGCCTTTTTGCCTCAAACGGAAGCTGAAGATGTTCTCATTTTGCTGCCCAGTGGCAGCTGTACAAGCCCTGCCAACAGCTCCGCCTATACACCACTCCTAGTGCCAGCTGAAAGCTGTGGCCACGACACCCGTTTACCTGACAAGAAAACCCTTTCCGTCTCTACTGGGCTCTCTACTACTACTTTGTTTACCATTTTCATTTGATAAACATGAACAAAATAATTCTTATGTACAGAAAAAATCACATTTCTAGTGAAGCCAACCAGTTTTGAGATTTCATATCTAAAAATGAAAGATTTCATATCAAAATCATTAATCACCGTTGCCGTGTGATCGAGTTAGCATAAACAGCTGACAGACTGCATGGTTTCCAGTCTGAGACGCTCTGTACCAGCATTTCCCACGGACAAAACTCCGCAAGGGCTTCAACTGATCCTTGGATTCATTCCCAAATGCAAAAATGAGGCGTTGTGTTTAAAAGTCGCACTGAAACATTCATATCAGGCCTGTACATCTTACTCAGTCATCGATTCCCTGCTTTGCAACTAGAAAGATGTAGGTTTCAGTGGCCCCACCCCTGTACTGTGTATCCCGAGAGATCTGCAACCCACTGTGAACACCCACAGTCTGCTGGCCAGACAGCCCAGAAGCCTCTACAGGAACATGGCCACCAAAATGAATAATGGCTGATCAATCAGAAATAGTTAGCAGATGCTGGACTGAATATTAGGCTGTTGTGTCATTTTTTCCTTCAGACATGTGCAGTAACACAACAAATTACATATTATTAAAGGCAAATAAGCAAAAAGCTGTATATTTAAGGAACTCAAAAGTGATACTTAAAATGAGTGTTTCATTAATTTCTTATTTTCAGTGCTTGTAGTCAGGCCCTTTGTCCATTAGCCTCAGTCGAGATACTCATACTACGCCAGAGTCCAACGCAATGTTATTACATATTTAGGGAATGAGAGCTTCGAAATCTGTTCTTCTACAACCTTGAAGCAACGTAAGGAAATGATCACGAAGCAGCTGAAGTTGGGGTAAAAAGCTCTCCTGGCGTTACACGCCGACGTGAATGTAAAAGCGAAAGCTGTCTGGCGTGACACGATTAGCTGACCACTGCCCGAGTGAGGAACCCCGCCCTTCCATCCTTCACTTCCTGCGTAGCAAAAATTCTTTACAGAAATCAGACAAGATCAGATTTACACGTAGAAATAAACTCAGGATGATGATGTTAAACTCCAGTAACTGCCTCAGACAGCATGCAGCATCGGCAGACGAGTGGTGAGGAAAGACAGGTGACACAGAAGTGTGACAGACATGTGAGCGTATGTATGTGTGGTAATACTCACTCATGCTGAGAGGCTTCATGCCTGCATGGCAGGCTGACAGACAGATGAGAGGATAGAATGAGACAAATCAAAGTAAAAAAGAAAAAATGAATTTTTCTCTTTGTCAGCACCTATGTATCTGGACTTTGACAGTCTAGGAGACCTGCATCGCCCTTCCACGTCTCCGTCCAACTGTGTCGGTGTGCCAGGGCAGCAGCAGAGGCCGCCATGCTGGGGCGTGTTCGCTGTGCCCTGTAGAGCCAGCATGGCGGTCGCTTGCAGCCCCCCCTACACACACACATTCGATATTAGGCCAGTGACTTGCGCGTGAGTCGGAAAACCAAGTAAAAAGTGCCACATCAAGACCAGCTGGAGGTGGTTTTATTGTCAGAGGGCTGTACCAACTGAGCGTTCAGACACGGGGGAGTCCATGAAGAGGTAATGGATTCATATAGAATATCTGTTCATACCATCAGCTGTTACCCCCCCACACACACTCTCAGCCGTCATTCTCCATCCTCGCCCTCTCTCTCACTCTTTTTCCTTCACTTCATCCTTGCATCTCTCACAGCCCTCTGCCTCCTCCCTTCCTCAGTCCCACTCATTTTCTTCCTTTTTTATCCATCTATGTATCCTTCATTTCTTCCCTCCTTTTCTCCTCCTTCCCTCAGCTCAATGCAATTATAGTAATGGATTTTCCCCCCCTCGGATGATGGCTTCCGACATCCTGTCTTGAAATGAGGCTAATCGTGCTCTTAAGGGTCATGTTTAGTTAATGAAGAGTTTGGGAGGCACATAGGGGAGGGCATTCCTATATGAAGGCTGACTATTATGGCACACACACAGCAGGCACATTACGCACACACCTCCACTTGAAGTTTTGTGCACACAAAGGCACACGTTATATGGCTGCATTTTTATGTGCAGGCCAGAAGCGGCGAAAATGCATGCACCCACGTGCACACTAATCTACGCTACGCACATACACATTCTCCCATAAGACGTGTATACAGCTGCAATCAGTAATGGCTGACACAGATACCGACATGCGAACACACCACATGGAGCCCAGGAACAGACGCACACACCTTTCCCGTGAAGCTATGTCAGGAGTGTTCATTTATCTCAGCAGATGCTCTGGGCTTAGCCAAGTGCATCCGCCAAATGCATGCCATTATTGCTGAGAGATGTGTGCGAGTACGATGCTGGGAGGGCAGAAGGAATAAAAAGAGCAGGAGAGGCTGAATACATGGCAGAGGGAGGAAAGAGAAGAAAGACGGTAACGTAAAGGAGAAAGGAAGATGAAGCAGGAGTTGAAAGGGTGAGTTTAGGGAAAGGAGGGAGCATGAATACAGGCAGAAAAAGATGGAGCAGAGAAAAGTGAGATGAGGACAAAGGTGGACAAATGTAGTCCGTCGCCATTTTTCTACCACTCGCCTCCTTTCAGAACAGATGCAAATATTCTCTGCTTTAAAATATCTAAACTATCTTAAAGATTTTCTCTAATTTATCTGAATTAAATAAGGACGTTGTGTCTGATCTGCTACAGAAAATCCAAAAACAACCAAATATTAAATGTTTGCATTTTTATTTTAAAGCTCTTAATGTGTCTGTAATAAGTATTGCAGATTACACGAGTTGTATGTATTAATGTGTTTATTTATTTCTTTTATGTCTTCACTGGACAATAAAAATATCTTAAACATCTCAGAGAGAACATCCCATCATGAGGTGAACCTTACAGTACGATCAGATGTGAATAGCTAAGCCTTTATAAATGTCTACACGATTAGTTATCATGCCCACATTCAGGAAGCACTAAATCTAGCCTTCTACAGCAATCAGCACTAATTTGCACTCAGCCATTTACAGACATCATTCACACACCACCGCCCAGGGAATGCATGTGTTTGTGTTGTCCACACACGCGCTTTCAAGGCATGTATCAGCACAATCATGCATGCATTCATAAATGAAAGCATTTCCGATGCATTGCCGTCCTTGAGCACTTCAATCCCAAAACGCTGCAGTGTTTCAGACCAAAATGAAGCCGACGCTGCACAATGCAGCCGAGTTGAGACAATGTTAGGAGGAACACGCTGCATCGGTACTGGTCCCGGATCAGTACCAGCCAGATATGACAGATACACAGAAAGCGCAGCATCTATGTCCCCTGCATTGTAATGGACCGTTTCAGAGCCACCGCAAACTCAGGCGTGGAAAGTTTTACAGTACGTTAGATTTAAGTTGTGGGCAGTAGGAGTCAGCCATTATGTTCTTCTAAGAAGGGTATTTCCTTCCACTGCTACTCGTCAGATCCATCTACCATTAAAGCAGAAAGATGCCCTCCCACTCTCTTCTTCAGCGTCTTAGTGACAGAAAAGCTCGGAGGACCCTAAGTTTCTTCAATTTTAATGATAAAAAACCAGAAGTGCTCGTGTTTGGATCCGGGGGCTCATGTGAGCCCTCCCAGGTTGACTTAGACCCCTTGGCCCTGCAAATAAAGCCAGCAGGTTAAACCCAGGCGGTGAAGCACATCTTGTTTCGTTCAAGGCAGCTGGCGAAGGTGAAGCACTTTGAAACAGTAACCCCAAGCCTCATGTTAACGTGCTTGTCTTAGGATTCAGGCAGTCATTCCTCTCATCCTCACGCTGCCGCGTGTCTTCACTGCAGATGTAAGAAGGATCATATTGCACCCATTCAGGCCCCACTTCACCTGCTTGTTCATTTTGTGTTTTTAGATCCTTAAATGTCCTGGCCCGCTTCACCCGTGTACTCCCGCTGGGTCTCTCAGGGCTGCTGATCAGCTGTCCTGGTTTACCAACATCTAAACAGAAGCTCAGAGTTTTATTGCTGCTTCTGAAATGTGGACCAACCTGCCTTTAGTGTTAGAAAGGCCCCATCATTGTTCACTTTAAAACCCACCATTACTCTTTGGCCTTTGACCCAGTATGAGATATTTTTATGGGGGTTTTATTGTAGGACTTTTCTATCAGTTTTATTATTTATCTAGTTTATGTTTTTCCACTACTGATGTACAGCTCTTTGCTTTAGCTGTCCTTGTGTGAAAGTTCCTTGTAAATAAAGTTGGCATGGTAAAACATAAGAAAGTATTGCTGGGCTTAAACAATCATTTATTTAAATGCATTATTAATAGAAGTCGGTCATTTCATTTCCATTGAATCCTCTCGGGGTGGTGTATAACCGGTGCTGGGGTATCTAAAGTAAAAAATGACTTCAAGCATTATTCTTTTTTTGTCATTAAACTCTGTGGTTGTTCTTACATTCAGTCATCATTTACGCAGATTAACGTGCAGGAATAGACACAATAAATCTGGGAAAACGTCAGTCCTGCAGCCTTCTTCTGAGAGGTTTACAAGACGGGATGCAGCTAGACTCCAAAACTAAAGCTTTATCCCAGTGAAAGGAAAAAAATGTTGATCTCAAAGGGGTTCCAGTATCTTGGACTCTTTATCTGAAGAGTGAGCCTGACCATAGACCTGAGGACGAAGGTGCTGAGGCATAGTCCTCCTCACCCTCATCAACCCCGGATAACCATCAACGAGGTCACAAAAGCAACAGCCCTGAGAGGTTTTTCTGAGCCAGTGGGAAGGCATAAGTGTCGGACATCAGGCGAGAAACTTTAAATGCTGCTCAGAGAAGACCCAGATGAGGCAGGTTGGCCACCTGAAGTCTCCTGGATACCAACTGTAAGAGGACTGATTTTAGGGATTATATCTCCCAGCTACTGTAGGAGTGGTCGGGAATGTCCCAGGAGGAGCTGGAGTGAGTTGTAGAGAGGGCAGGCCGGGGCTTCTCTTCTCCCATTGATGCTTCCACAAACCGGAAATGGACTAAGTGGTTTGGAGGACGGATGGATGAAGGGCTGATTCGGTTAGACTGAATTCAGTACAGAGTGAAGGAGATGGGTCGATTTGTGAGAGGAAGCAAATGTATCTCACCCATGGTTCGGATAGGAAAGGGGAATGAATTATCACTCTTCCACTACACACTGTGGAGACGGAGATAATTTTCCTTACAGGAGGAAATGTCTGTTCTCTATTACAGAAACACCGGAGGATGTTTTACCACCACTCATGCCTCTCCGTGCTGAATTTCTCTTAGTGACAGTAGGATTGTGTTTCTGTATCTGTTATAAAGCAAGAAGGGAAGAAACCTTTTACCTGCTAAATCGTTTTATGTGGTTACGTTCCTGGTATTTATCATAATTCAGCAGGTCTCCGGTTATTTAGATACCGAAGCTGAGTACAGCTCATCGTGGAGGGCAGAAGGCATGACACTTTCTTTCATGTAGCCATTATCCCGATGTCTTGTAATATTTCAGCACAAATCGTCATCTGTTCTCCGCAGCGTACTAGATGTTAAGTGACTTTCCCCGTGGACCTTTTAATGGGGATCTGAGGAGAGAGCGCAGGCTGCAGTGCAGAACTCAGTCCTCCCTCTCTACTCTTATTTTCTTATTTCTGCTTAAACAGGCATCTCTACTCATTAAACAGATGTATTTTTTGGCTACTTGTGAAGGAACCAAACACAAGCAGTTAAATTAGCCTCACAATTAGTCACAATTTACAATTAGAGCCAACTGTGTTCATATTATCTCATGGTCTTCATTAAAAGATTATTCCCCATATGGCAGCAGAAATCTTATTGAATGCCGAATCACAACTGTTACAGATAGTTTTACTATACTGAGTGATGAGAAAAATTTTAATCTTTATATTAGCGAAGCCCCACGGCCCTTCATTGGACGAAGCGGTATAGATAATGGACAGATGGATCTTTACATTCATAGAAAAGATTCAGTGGATGTGCATCCCTGGCTCAGCTCGTGATGGTCCGGGTCCTACCTCTGATCGGCGTTTCTGTGTCAAGATGGAAGATTTTACCGCTGCTTCTGCTGCCCTCCAC
>JBAMHW010000010.1:33570261-33582983 GCA_037177495.1 Rhadinocentrus ornatus
TGTATATATATATATATATATATATATGGCGGCAAAATCTGTTTTTCATGGGAATAATTAACACGCGCTTGTGCTTTCATTCATATCACCTCTCTGATCTCCCCTCCTGGAAGCCAGCAGCAGTGATGGGTTTTAATCAATACACGCTTAAAAGAAAATGTTTGTTTGCTGGTCGGGAGATGACATACAGGTGCTATTATCTATCTTTCTCAACAATCAATACTCTACAATGACAAAGCAAATTTGGCTTTTAGTGCATTTTGTTAATTTGTCTTTTAAAAAACCCCTCAAATATCAACTTAAATTCAACCATGGTACAGCGCCTCAGCTTTTATCCATCTGTCAGTCTATCTTTTGACTTAGATTGTAGGTGCTTCCTGGTACTAGGTATTTAATCTAGCACATCTTCAGCTGAGCTCCTAATCTATTTACACAGATATTACTTGGTATCTGGATTGAAAAGTGGCTGGCTGGTCAGAGATAATCCTCGCCTGTGGGCATAAAACATCTCTGCAGCAACACTGAAGCCATGCACATAACGGCATAGCTCCTGATCCCCGATAGGCTCCTAATCCATTTGCACAGTTTACGGCTATGTGCGCATGGTCTGAAAATATCCAAGACACGGATACGCGTCAGTATGAATATTACATTTCACGGCACGGTTTACAGAAGTTCTTAAGAAAACAGTGGTTTCACCCAGTCTGAAACTATGTGAAACACCTCTGAAATAACCAATAAATACTGGAAAATAGATAATAAAATATTATGTAAAAAGCATAAATGCATGGGGAGACGACTTAATTAAACAAGGGTTAACTCTAGCAGTTAGTCACATGTCTGGTAAAGCAGTCTGCTAGTCCCATCCAGTTTTTAAACGGATATCAACATGATGCACTGAGCACTTCCTTTTCATCTCTCTGCTCTTTCTTCTCCATGTATAACCTTATGACAGTATCGGCATCATTAACTTCTATTTCTCCCCTCACAGCAGGCCTTCCTGGCTAAACGTTGCAGTCTCTTTCCTAACCTCTTGGTTTGGGGTTCGCTCTGACTTGTACCATTAAATGTAAATCCATCCACATACTAGTGTGCTTTCCTTATCGCATACAAGTAATTAAGCCAGGTACATGTGGACTCCTGTCAAGCTGCAGACGTTTCTTTAGGACCATTGAAGGCAGTTTTTATTAGCCCTCTCACCATGTAGTGCAGCGTGTGGACAGAGTCTGAAACAACGTGTGGACAATCCTGAAAACCTCTTGAAATGTTCTGAATTCACTGGACAAATCATGTTTCATTTCAGATCACAAAAACCCTTCAGTGGTGCACGAGCCTTCCTCTGGTAAAACCACTGATGTACGGTAAGCGCCGTAACCCTGCATTAGCAGCTTAGTAGCGGACTGGACGATGGCAGTCATTTCATTCGTACCTGTATGTCAGTGTCTTTGACTGGCTCCAGAGGCTCAAAAGTGGTTGCAGCACTTAGACTTTCCAATCTCTGAGAAATGTGGAAGACGTCTAAACCTCTGGAACCAAGGAGGATGGACCTGATAGGAAAAGAGAAACCTGTTAGAGAACCAAGACCACAGCAGCCAGAAGCAGGAGTTGTGTTTGATAACCACTAGATGGCACAAAAGGATTTGTCTCCTTCACGGCACCAACTACAGGTCATCGTGCAAATACAAATGTTTTTTAATCATTAAAAACAAAATAAAGACCAAACAGCTAGTATGAATGATTTAGTGAAAGACAAAAAATCTTAATTTCAAAACAACCCTGAAATAAGAGGTGCAATAGATGGCATAGAAGTTACTGGGTTAAAAAAAGTCTAATAAATCAGACATCATCACATCTAACAGTTCTGAGTCACATCTCAAATAATTAAGGGAGATTTACAGCACATATTAATGTTCCTTACGCTTTTACGTCTGCTGCATCTTGGGAGGTGCGGGTCAAGGTGCGAGATCGAAGCCTCTCCCCGGCCTGCTGGATCTCCTGAAGGTTCCTCTCAACATGTGGCAGCTCAGACACGGCTTCTGTCTCAGCAGCCAGCTGCTCCGCCTGCTGCAGAAGTTCCCCAAACCCTTCTGCATCCATACTGCTGCACAGAGACAGAGGAAGACAGTTTTGACTTTCCCTTAGGTCCACCTGCATAGAGATGACTTCTTGACAGCCACCCTTCCATAGAGACCTTCTCTGACAAAAAGGTTTGGTTATCGGTGGACGGACTGACTGCAGGGATCTGTCTGTGTCCCAAGTTCTGTGAAAAGTCTTTGGGTTTTTATTTGTTATTCATATTCCTGAAGATCTTTGCTTTCAGATATTGTTCATAAGCTGTTGATGTTTTTTTGGGCCTGAAATAGTTTTTGTCTTCTATTTTCTCAAAGTTTGTTACAGGACATGCCAGTTTTTTAGGAATCACCTTCTTGGTGCAAAAATACCATTTTATGCCTGTCAATGTGTTATTTTGGTGTTTTTCATAGATGCAACTAAATAAATTGGAATAAATTATATTTATTTGTGACTGTTAGTGAAAAAAATGTCTATAAATAATTTTAATAGAGATATTAATAGTTTTTTCCTTGAGTTTGGTGCTTTTGTCATGCAGGAAGTACTCATGGACGAGTATTAAAGCAACATTACATAACTTTCCAACCTCAAACGGAGCATAGAGAAGACACAGGATGAAAGACAGATTCAGAATTAGCCTTTGTCAGGGGGTGCTGCTAAGCTCAGTGGTGCAAGCATTAAAACAAATCTCTAAAAATGGTTGGGTTCAACCACTGGGCCAAAAATAAGTGAAAAAGCAGCAAATGTCCAAAGTAAAAACGTGAAAGACCTTCTGAAATCACGACTAACTATTGCTAGACACCCCTTCAAAATATTACAGGAAAGTCTGGCTGCTTGGACCCAAAATGTAAACTAAAAGTGGGGAACCCTGGTCCTCGGGGGCACTGTCCTGTTTTAAATGTTTCCCTGCTCCAACACACCTGATTCAAATTAGATGGATCAACAGCTGATCAAGTTCTGCAGAGTGAAATATTAATTTAAATCAAATGTTTTGAAACAGGGAAACATTTCAAATTTGCAGGTCAGCAGACCTCGAGGGTCAGGGTTCCCCAACCCAGGTGTAAACAAAAGAGGATTGAGACTTTGGTTGCTGGAGTATTGCACATGCAGCCACCTAATACCAAGGTTTATAATATTTACAATTCAGAATATCTATATTATCGCAACAAATTGGGTGACCATTTCTCTGAAAGTGCTTAAAAAGATTATATTTATTTGGAACTTAAGAATACTATGAATTATTAGGGATACATATATATTGTAAACTTACTTCACTTAAATGTAATCAGCACAGATACTTGACCCTCTCTAAAACGGCATCTCTATTAATACCATGATTGAAGGTGAGGAGCTATAATCGTTACAGGACACATGAAGGGTGGATTTACACAAACTCGAGCAGGGTCAATGTCTGATGTGTGCATTTCTTTGTTTTGTACATTCTGAAGAAAAAACAAACGAAACAATAACACATGGCTAATTCCACACCGACTGTAAACCTCAATACGTTTATAATGATCACCCATTCCTTACAGGACAAGTTTTCATAGTGTGGACTGAGCCTTCCGACGGGGACTCCAAATAGCTTTAGTGTCAGTGACACTCTGGGTTCCGCTGACAGCTGAAATCAACAAACAATTCCAGCGCGCGCGTGGAGGGCTGCTGTTAGCATAAAGTTAGAAGAAAGCTACTTTCCAAGAAACAGCAAGAATAGAATAATTGAGCAGTAAGTTCAGCTTTGGCGAGTGGTAATAAAGATGACAGCTACATATTTGTACTATTTTTTTCGGCCCTAGCCTTCGAGTAGTTTTGTTAGCATGCTACTAGGTAACCTGAAGTCAAATGAATGAACGTCGCTCCACAATGTTAGCTATCATGCTAAAAAGCTAACGCTAGCCCACATGGATGCACTTTGGCTAACTTCAGAATATATATTTCTCGCTGTTGATGGCGGACACACTTCATACCTGTTATGGCAGACTGATGAAGGTATGCTCCTGTCTGTACTTTTCGGATAAATTAATGTGTTTAAAGTTATCACCGTTTCGGTTCGCATCAAAGTACAGTCTATTTGCCCCGGTACTTCTAGAGTGGATGGTGATTGGTTGTTACCCTGTCCATACCGGAAGTTGTTCTTCTTCTTTGGATGACAGATGAATGCTTAATCTCTATGTAATGACACTTATTGTGCAGGAGGGTCAAACGATTAAGGGTCTGGCTTTGTGAATCTAAATCGCTCATATTTTTAAACAGAATGTAAAAATAACCTTTTTTTATTATATATTTTTTATTATTATTTGTAGATGTAATTATATTGGCTTAATAAAAAGAAGTGATAAACAATAAAATGTGAAATTAGTTAAGACTAAGTTTGATGTCAAACCGACAGATTATAACAGTCAACACAAATGAACTAGTGGCTAACTGTGTACTTTCACTCTAACTTCTGTACTGTAACTCAATAAAACTATCAGTGCCTTTTATAATAAATTATTTTAATGTGTTAATCCTAAAACTGTTTTTTTCTCTTTTTCCTTTCAAAATTACAGTTTGGGTAAAAGAAGATAAGACTTCATATCCATAGCTGTAAAATAATCCCATGATCATCCATGCTTGAATAAAATGGTGTTAGATTTGGGAAAATCCCCACTTTTTGGGATTTTGATACAAACTTTCCTCTAAAAACCCATCCACACAGTTTTGGTATGAATCGTGTTACTGAAAAGAAATTTTTAAACTTATAAAAATTCATTAACATTTTATTATTTTAGGACCAGAAGAGGAATTAACCTTGCAAAACTCCTTTAAACAACATGTGACAGCAGCTTTATGGTGCAGGCTGCAGTACTGAGTTTAATTGTAATATTTTTAACAGACTGTTGACAAACAGCGACTTTTAAAGATTCCTCTTTGCTGTTTTGTCATGTCTCTAATGCCCATAAAGTAGGATAAGTAAGCACATGAACATTACACGTTGGCGGTTCTGTATAATTTCGAGTGTTTACATTTTTATTAGTTTTATTTTAAATATCAATGCACACAACAATTAAAAAAAATTTTTTTTATGAAAACCCTAAAAATGTTTGTTTCAGACCTAAATCAGACCATAATGTTCAATTTAAACAATGAAAACTATGTTTTTTTTTCAGATGTATTTATAACTGTGCATCCAAAATGACTTTTTATAGTTTTAAAGAACTATATTTATATTTTAAAAATCACTCTTGTTCCTTCTTGTTTGTGTTTCACTGTTATAAATTTATTTTAGAATATCAAGCAGCTTCTGCTCTTCGGTTTTACGTCGGTCCTGAAAGCAAGTCTCTAGATCTGATCAGGTGTCTTACTGAACAACAGCTGCTTGCCCGACATGGAGAGAAGGAAAGCCAGACGAATATGGACTGACAAACCAAACCAAACACCAACATCCTCTTCTGTCCTTTTCCCTTCAGCTTTAACTCTTGCTGTTGTCTCGGGAGAGAAAATCCCTGGCTGCAGCCTGAATCACAGAAACCAGATGGCAGACGGATGCATCCTTCCAGCCGGTCTGGTCATGTGGAGCACAAACCCCAGGAGCTACTTCATTATATAATACCATAGCCTATGTACGACTCTTCTCTCTGTTATACAACCGAGGGGGCATGAAAGCAGCACTACAGTGCTTCTGTGACTGTTTCAACTGCATGAAAAAATGTAACAAAAATGGCTCCAACCTTGGACTTTTCCATCACCAGCCAACCCTGAGATGAGCCTTGATGAGCATCATGTTGGCTTGAAAAAAAAATAAGACAGACTTTGCAAAGATTCATACACTTCCAATTCAACGTTTGTATTTAAAACCAGAAGATTTTTTTACCAATCTGAGAAAGTTCTGCTTGAGAGAAGCTGCGGATCAGACGTGGTGGTTGTGATCCAGACAATGAAACACATTCTTGCCCCGTTTGTTGTGGTCTGCATGAACAAGTCCGATGTGTTGTTTAGACACTGGCCCACTTTTACAGATTCTCTCATGAGTAACCCGACACGGAAAAACGGAAATAAGTCTCACATGAATGTGACAATATACGCATAATTCAACTTATTTAAGTAGAAAAAAACTGCACAGAAAACATCAAAAGCTGGAGCTGTTAATCTATGTACATATTTCATTTATTTAGATACTATTGAATGTTTAAATTTGATCCACTAATGGATATCCAAAAAGAAATCCGACATAGGTTAAATGTTTTTCCATTTTCCTTTGTTTTATATACACTTATATGCATTTTAACCCTTTCATAAATAGTGGGCACTACTAACCTGTTCAGTAGCAGTCTTTATACTAATTTGTTAGATTTGATTATGATCTTATAGAATAAATAAATAAAAAGTTGTATATAAATAAAAATAAAGCATGATTGTACAGGTCTGTAGACATAAAATGCTGCATGCGGAAAGAAATGCGGCACCTTGCATGCATGAAAGGGTTAAATGTGTCACATCCAGATTTTGTTTAGTGTAATCTGGATGAAACCAGTTTAACTGTCCTGTAGAAATGATGCAAATTTCCTCACCCAGTTGTCTCCGGATAAGTGGTGAAAACAAAAACATTAAACCATAACAGGAATCAAGATGTAAAAATAATCAGTTCAACCATGCAAGTGGTTCATTAATCATTTTAATTCAAACTAGTATAACTCTTCTTTCTTTTTGGACCTAAACTTGTTTTTAAACACAAAAGTAGTAAAGAAAATATATGACAAGATTTCAGAAAGTGAGGTTAAGAAGTCAAATTCACGAGCCACAAATACTCTTTTCTGAAAACAAATTAAGTGTCTGATGCAGTTTTTACCCAAACTAAAAACTTGTGGCTGACTTAGGGAAGCACACGTGTGTATATGTATGTGTGTGTATATATATATATATATATATATATATACACACACATACACACATAATGCTAAACAGGTGAAGACTACTGCTCTTTACATCAATCATAAAAACAAATGCTTCACATAAAAAGTACAAATGAACTTAAAATGACTTGAAGACCTCCATCTTGAGACCTCATGTGTCCTGTTTGTAGTCCAGTCAGATGGAGAAGCTGCGGAATCTCCACATCCTGACATTCCCAGCCTCCATCTCGCAGAGATGATAGCGGATCTATTTGAACTGGTTGTCGATGAGCGTGCCTTTCATTTTCGCCCTCTTGGCCTCCAGCTCTGCCAGCTCCTGCAGCCTCCTCTTGCTCATGCCCTTCCTCTCCAGCTGCTTCTCAATCACCTTGGCATTTTGGGCGTAGGAATCCGCCACCTCCCTGGCCTCGATCTCCTCTTCTTCCTCGTCGATGGTGGAGACTGTGACGGAGCTGAACTTGCCCATGTCTTTGGTCCTCTTGGTCATCATCACGCGCACCTTCTTCGGAGCCTCTGGCTGCTTCTGGCTGTAGACGCTCGTTTTCCCGAAGCCCTGCCCGAATTTCACGACGGCTCCGTCCACGATGAAGGTGGCGGGGTTGTTTTTCTCCTGGTGCTGGTAGAAGAGCAGCAGCCCGCATTTCCCGCACTTCTTACGGTACTGCCTCTCGATGCCCTCGGCTCGCTTTATGTACGTGTTTTCTTCCACTTCCACGTTACAGAACTTGTGAGCGTGTTTAGCCGCATCGATCACCCTGGCTCGGTCTCGAGGTCTCATGGGCAGTTTTTCAATCTGGCAGTCCAGAACTAAAACCATCTGACCGCACAGGCAATAGTAAACGTGAAGAGGTTTCTCCCCGTCGTCATACTCCTCTCTGTCCCTGGTGTCAGAGCACACCACGCTCCTTGACACGACCTTCGGCATGTCCAGACACTCGGGTGTGTTTTAGAAACGGTAATGTGTCAAAGGTTGTCACATACACGCTGCAGCGGCAAAAACGAAACTTCTGATAGCAAGTTGGCCCCAAACACACAAACACCGTAGCACTTCCGGTGTACGTCACTAGTAACAGTCCCCCGCACATAAACTGGTATCTTACCGTTCCGCTGCGAATGTCCAAGTACGGTTAGATTTATTCTGTCGAATGCACCTTGAAGAAATATGACTGATCTTTGTGGGGGTTGATCGAGGCTTATAAATGTTAAAGTATGCAGCCGCATGAATTTTGCATTAGCTTTCCTCTAGTGGCGTTTCAATCCTGGTCCGTACCGTTACACACCTGTCTTGCAGGTGTGCTAGAGTTGGAACTAAACATGCAGGGCAGTGGTCCGAGGATAATTGAAAAACGCAGCTCCTAATGCAGATATTCAGTCTGTAGCCGTCCCATTGGAAGGACAACGGACACAGCTTAAAGGACAAGGGTGGCGCGTGGCCTTCGTCAAATAAAATGAGGCAACATAATATAAGCTACTGCTTATACTTGGAGCCAAACTACACAACTTGTGCGTTAATCACATTTTATTTTTAAGCCCATTTACACAAGAACAAATTACACGATTCTTTACATATCTGCAACAGGAAACAAACACTGGAGGGTCAACAGAACGACGGTGTTGGGTCCTCACTGACAGCAACTTGTGTCGCAGGTCTTCCCTTTGCACACGCAGCCAGAGGCGCATTTACTGCATCCGGATGGACAGCACGAGCAGCAGCCTGCAGACAGTTTTTTAAAAGCCTTCATTAAACTCGAATAGAACCACCTTTGCAGGAAGGTGACTGGGTCCATTGAGCATTTAAATCAATAAAAAGATACCGTTGTCAAGATTTAATCGATCACTTAATGCAACAGATACTTACTCTTCTTGCAGGTGGTGCAGGAGCAGTTTGTGCACGTGCAGGATCCTCCGCAGTTGCAGGTTCCAGCTAAACACAAACAAGCCAAATTAATTTTACGTGGAAACAAAGAAGTCTTGTAGCTATAATAAATATTTTCGCTCAAGGAAGAAGGCACTTACTCTTTGCGCACTCGCAAGGGTCCATGTTCTCAGCTGGCCTGGTGGTTCAGAGGGACGCGGAGGAATCGTGTATCTCGTGAGAGGAGGCGTGTGATGAATGAGCCGGAGGAAGCTGCTCTTTTATAGCGTCCTGGGAACAACAGAACCGGGTGCAAAACACGCGTGTCGCGCTGCACGCTGGCGCGCAGTGAATGGGATCTGTGCACACGATATTCCACGCAGCGGGAACATATTTCCATGTGGGGACACCTTGTCTGAGCATTATGTAAGCCCACCGATCCCCCATTTCCTCCTCCAGACAAACGCGTCCGCGAAATAATAAACATATTTACAAAAGACGATCTGACTTGGTGGCAAGTTTTAACCAATTTTGAGAGGGTTGAAATGTCTCGTGACTACTTTTATATGTAGATAAAAATGTGCACTGAGACGAATAAACCATATTTAGGGATAAAATAGATTCAGATTAGGCCTGAACTCACTTTTTATTTCCAACTAATCTTTTTACATATACAAACACATCAAATCATGTAAGCTAAATCTTTGTCTGGACTTTATGTCTGTTTTATCTGTGAATAAATAGTAATGCTAATCATAAGAAGCTGCTTCCCCTAAACGTTTGCTGAACAATGTAAGTAAAATTTATGTTTATGTCATTTATTTCATGTTTATTATGCGATTCAACATCTTAATAAAAATTATATTTAAAGTTCGGAGATAAATTTATTTATTTGTGATGCGTTGGCGTCCGCGTTCCTGTGCACACGGTCTGTTGTCCTCGCGCTGCTGTGCACCCGGCCGCTTCATGACAGCGCTCGTGAGCAAACATGCTATTGTAATATGTTGCGTTCGCGTGTTGTGGGAAAAATAAAAATCGGCGGGTCGAGCGCAAAAAGCACGCGTGGGACGCCGCTTATTACCACGGGGAGATTTAAAATAATTATTTCCTGCTTAGAAACTTTAATAAAGATACGTCAAGATAAGTCTGAATATAAAACTGCACTCTTGTGTGTCCCAGTAAAGTTGAAAGAAACAGTTTTGTTCAGGACGGTTTACATAAAAATATATCTAGAATAGTCCAGGATATAGTTTCGGGAAAACATAATGAATTTTCGTGGTGTTGTCCTTATAATCTATTATTTTTCTTTCCAATTTAAGCCATTTTGGTCATGTACAATTTGAATTCTCAGCATTTGGAGGAACTTATGATGGGACTTGAAGGTATCATTGTCCTCTTTTGCACCCGCCACCTTCCAGATCCACCAGTTTTCCCATTCTGGTACTTTCCAGTAAAGACTCTACATCATGGGCAGAGTCATTGTAGGAAGTGATAATTCAGCATGACAAACAAAAATAGGAATGAACGCTGATTTGGTTGTTGTTAGAAAAAAAAAAAAGGTGGACATGTTGACCTCATCCAATCAAACTGGAAATATTAGAATAAAAGTTCTTAGTTTAATCAGTGTTGTTTTTGCAGTATTCTCAATTAAATATAAAGTGTTTTAATATCATTCTCTGTTTACTCAGCATCTCAGTAAAAGTGGTCGCAGCTCGTTTTCAATTTATTTATTTTTATTTATTCGTTTATTTGATAGGGACGTATCAAATACATGGATACAGCAAACATGTATGACACGTAGCCAAGGCTAATTGGCAATGTCAGTCCCTAGTTGGGCTTTTACAAAACAAATACATTACATTTACAATGCAATACATTTAGTTTAAAATGTGTACAAACTTGATCCATCTCTAAAACCTTCTTTAGTTCGTTTTGAAAAGCCCCCAAATCTGTGTCCCGTTGCAATTCGGGTGATAAGAAGTTCCACACTTTAGCAACCTTGACAGAAAAAGCTGACCTTCCAAGGCTCCTTTACATTCCCACTGTGAGCTCCTCGTGTGTTCGACCCCACTGCTCTTAGTGGGACTAAAAGCTGTCCAAGGACCTCCGGGGCTTGATTATGCAAACATTTATGCATTAACTTAAGATTACAACATTTTCAAAATTAAGAAAATATAACCTCTGCAAAACTCCTCAATGGTGAGTTCTAATGGGTTTTTTAGCCAAATTTTAAAGCTCTATTGTAAATTATTGGCACTGGAGTAATTGCTGAGATCGTTGCTTGTGACCAGGAGGTTGTACAGTAACCGAGATGCCGCCTGGAATGATGAACAGTCCCTTATACGTCAATGTGTGCCTTTGCTGTTCTTATGATCTTTTTATATGACTGTCAAATGATAAATGAGAATCTAAAATCAAGCCCAAATACTTTGCTTCCTTAACTTGTTTAATTTCTTGATTGTCAGATGCAGTTTTTCATAAGAACGACATCTAGAAGAAAAACAAACTGACCTTTGGTCCCACATGAATGTTAAAAGATGTTGTAGTCAAATGTTGTTTTCTGCATACGAAGGACATTTTAAAATTCTTTAGATGACTCTGGTCTGGTAGAATTTTACATTTAGATTTCAGGACTTTCTGAATTTCACCATTTAAGCACACAAAGTTGGGCTGGACTAAGCTCATCCTGTGGCCCTCCAAAGACGGTTGATATGAATTGCTTAGAAACAATGACACTAATGTCCTGCCATGACCTCCAGTGGTCAGAAAAATTGATTGGTAATCAAATAGCAAAACCATTTACAGGCTACAGTGACCAGTCTTTCAAATGTTTCCAGTTAACACGGCTCTACAACCCTACTGCTCTTCCTCATCGTAAAGATGATGAGGATTCACCTCTCCGCATATATCATGATCACATACAGTTAAAGTTTATGAGACTAAAATATGCAGGAGGTTGCACTGTAATAAAGTCTCTCTCGGATGGCCTGGGAGCGCCTCGGGATCCCTCCGGATGAGCTGGTGAATGTGGCCGGGGAGAGGGAAGTCTGGGTTTCTCCCGCGAGCCGACCCAGGATAAGCAGCAGGAAATGGATGGATGGATGGCACTGTACCACAACCCCTTTTCCCCCTTGTTTCCACAGTTTCGACCATCTTTTTGGTCAAAATAAATTAGTTTGTGGTGCTTTCTCCAACGTAGTCAAGCTACCAGAAGTGACTTTAAACAATCTGAAAAAGTGGCTCAGATCAGTGAAGACCTTGTCGGAGACTTGATCTGACTTCATGAATTTGGGTTCAGGACCACTTTCACCTCACCACCTTTGTGAGGCTTTGCTTTAATATCAGTTTCATAAAGTGAGAACAGGTTTTTATGTTAAGACTGATGGACAAAATACAATTTTGGAAAAAAGTTTTTTAAATGATCAAGTGTGCAGATGGAGACGGATCATTTCAATGCAGACGATTTCTATTTGTTAAAACAAAGCATCAAAATAACCTGTGCATCATTTTCATTCAGCTTAAACAGACTCAATCTGTTAAAGACACAATAAAACACAGACAGGTAACGAAGAACTTGTGAAAGCGGTCATGTAGTTTACTCTTTCAGCTTCCAGTGCTCGGTGTGTTTTCATGCAGGCTCTGCAGGGCGAGGTCTGTCCACTTCATCTCTTGTTCTTTCACTGATTCTGTGGATCCTCCGTTGTCCTGCTCAGCCTCAGGCAGTTCGCTCTGAAAAAGGACAGATGGGATAAAAGAGAATGAGAAGGAAGAGAGGATCACACTAACTGAAGCAGCAGGGAAGTCAGTATTAACCCCTAACACCAATCCTTCCATCCATCCATTATCTGCCGCTTATCCGGAGTCGGGTCGCGGGGGCAGCTGCCTAAGCAGGGAAACCCAGACTT
>JBAMHW010000010.1:33609847-33624787 GCA_037177495.1 Rhadinocentrus ornatus
GCTGGCCTGGGAACGCCTCGGGATCCCTCCGGATGAGCTGGTGAATGTGGCCGGGGAGAAGGAAGTCTGGGTTTCCCCGCTTAGGCAGCTGCCCCCGCGACCCGACTCCGGATGAGCGGCAGATAATGGATGGATGGATGGACAGACACTCAGTTTCATTACTCATTTAATTTATTTAAATTAATTTAATATGTAACACTTTATATGATTTAATATATTTTCAGACATTTACTATTTATTTTAATACATATTTTTTTAAATATAAATGAAAAATATGAAAACAATTAATGTAAATAAACAGCTCTCATGGTCTCAGGAGGAGACTGCTTAACCCCAAATATCTATAAGTTTTATTCACCGGACATTTATTTTTTACGTTATTTGTTGGAGATTTTATTTCTTTTTATCCAGCATAGCGGCTCAAAGACGATGGGAAATTCTGCACATGTGGGAAGTTTGGCTGTATAAACTGAGACACGCCGGCCTGGATACCAGCCTTTATCTGGTTGAGACACTGAGACGTTCACACCATCCCGCTCATCTCGTCTCATGTCATCTCATCTCGTGTCCCGTGCACAGACCGCCACGTCCCCATGTCGTCATGTCCTCTCATCTCATGTCCCCTCATCTCGTCATCTCATCTCATGTCCCCGTGCCCAGACCTTCACGTCCTCATGTCGTCATGTCATCTCATGTCGTCTAATCTCATGTCATGTCCCCTCATCTCATGTCATCTCGTCTTCTCATCTTATCTCATGTCCCCTCATCTCGCCATCTCATGTCCCTGTGCCCAGACCTCCACGTCCCCATGTCGTCATGTCATCTCATGTCCCCTCATGTCGTCATGTCATCTCATGTCCTCTCATCTCGTGTCCCGTGCCCAGACCTCCACGTCCCCATGTCGTCATGTCCTCTCATCTCGTCATGCCATCTCATGTCGTCTAATCTCATGTCATGTCCCCTCATCCCATGTCTTCCCATCTCGTCTTCTCATCTCATCTTATCTCATGTCCCCTCATCTCGTCTCTTGTCCGCTCATGTCATGTCATCTCCAAACCCTCAACCCTTCTGTGTGTGAAGCTGCCAACATCAGCAACATTTTGTTTCATTACTTCTGATGCTAATTCGATTCAGGTGGGTTTACGGACTCCAGACGGCTTACTGAAGCTGGACATTGTTTCTTACTTCATGCCAGCTTAATGACTAAATGAGATATAAATGTGCAGGTGTTTCTAACGAAGGTGAGAGCAGGATGTAGGACTGGAAACTAGAACTTCCTTCCAGAAATCTGAGTGATGAGCTGGACTTATCGGCTGTGCAGGGGGAAGTAAAGGGAGAAATGATAACAGATGCATTCATGTGAGAGCTGGAGGTGGTTCTGCTGGACGGTTATGATATATGGAGACAAACCAGTGTCTTCATAGATCACATGGGACAGAATCATGATACCAGCCTGGTTCCAGATTATCCAGGCAGGCGGGAGAATCACATGACCCCAAATCATGTTCCCACATAAGATTTATAAACATGAAGCTGAAACTAACTATCAAATACCAGGTGTATGACATCAGGTACTTAGAGAGTTTTACAAATGGAGTTAGAATCTGTAGAGATGAAGAAGCTCATTTAGGAGTTTTATTGATTATCTGTCCAGCTGACGTTCCAGCTTTATGCCTCCCTGCTCGATATGCTGCCGTCAGAAAATAACCAGGAGACGTGTAACCGTGGCTCCACACCTCCCAGCAACACGGTGAACCAGCAGTAGCTGCAGCAACATACCAGACCTGCAGCACAAGGTCCCAGGCCGGGACTCGAACCTGGGCCGGCTGCTCCGAGGACCTGCGGCCACAGCTCCCCAAACCTACCAGCCTGAGTTTGGTCAGGTGTTAAGAAACAGGACAAGGTTTTTACGATTTAATCTTTTATAGCTGACACTTTGACCTCTTTAACCGACTCCTTAACTATTGTGCAATGATCACGTCTAATTAACCTTTGGACGAGGTAATCCTGCCCATTTAAACCGGGCTGCACATCCCAGCTGGCATCATTCTAACGTTACACGTTAACTCGCATACTCAGCAGCAAATATACTCAAATATATTTCTTAATTTTAACAGAAAAACGTAGAAAACTAGTTTCCCGTTGGCCAAATTATTTATATTTAGAATCATTTAGAATTGAAACATCTAGAAATGTACCATTAATGCACCCTCATCCATTTCTATTCTATTCTATTCTACAGTCATGTGGCCGACGCTTTTATCCAAAGCGACGTACATCTGAGTAAGAACACAAGCAAGAATTCAAACAGGGTGGGCCGTCATTTATCAGGCTTCAGCTGCTATTATGGGATGGAGCGAGGGATCTCCTGCACCTTTCTGTCGCCCAGGTGTCACAGATACATGTCCAAAGGGAATAAAGAGATGACGCAGACCCTGATAGTTTCTCCCACAATCCATCTCGTGCACACAAATCCTTCCTGAATTCATTTTAAGACCTCAGCTCTGTGCCGGCTCCTGGCATCAGTGGACTGAAAGTCCCGGAGAAAACACGGAGCAGCAGCATTATGCTGCCGGTGGAGATTCTAACAGCAGGAACCAGCGCGGCACCTGTCTTCTTGGACCGGGTAAAGGCCGACGCAGGAAGCATACAGGAGTGCCAGCACATGCTAAATAAAGCGTGCTACCCTGCAGGGTAGGAAGTCAGTCTGAGGTCTGCGTGTGTGAGAAAGAGACAGAAACAGAGATGAAGCTTTCACCAGACTTTTAGAAGAAATCTGCACCTTAACTTACCTAGACTGCTTTTAATCTTTTACAGGATTTTATTATGACCGTGATGGTTTCTTATCTCTAACTTTGTCCTGCACCTGTGGCCATGCTGTTATATTTTATATAGAGGCTTTTAAAAGTCTTGTCCATGAAACGTGCTGAATAAACCCGTCCCACCTCGGTTGAGATACAACCAGTGACATTTACGGTACATAAACTAAAGCTTGTTCACAAACGTATCATGAACCTAAGAGCAGCTCCTCTCATATCTTGATCTATGGCTGCTGTAAAGTTGGCAGGAATTTATTTTTGGTGTTGCTTTAACTCATCTGTAGTAATGAGGTGTCTATTTAGAAAGCTGGCTGTATGTTACTGGTGCAGCATTTACCTCCAATACTACTTACTCTCTACTTTCCAGCTTTTTTCCTCTTAGGCCTATAAGCCCTCATGACAACTAGAATCTACTCGAACTAAATCTCTATCTGACTAAACTTGTAGCAGGTGCTGGTTCAGAAACACGATGCCTCTAATTATTCTGCATGCTGCATAGCTTCTTTCTAGGGCTGCACCACTCTGAAGAAAATGTGAATCACGATTTGCTTTGCTTAGAATTGAGATCACGATTGTTTGGATTGGCCCACATGGACAGGCGGCCAATCACATGTGAGGATATAGGATCATACCATTTTGTGTCACCCTTGTCACACAGAGAAACCGGATCAGCCCAACCAGATGAGGCATCTTATTTTTCTGAATGCCAACCTGCACTGAGGACATTAATGCTGCTTTCTCCAGTTTGGTTTTTGTTCTGTTTTGTGGATTTGTTTGATGTTTTTTGTCCATTTGTGCAAAATAAGACTTTTGTTGAAATAGTAAACAAAAGTAAGTGGTTTTGTATCAGAATAAATGCTTAAAAGGAGGCAAATATCAGGCTTTTTGTAAAAATGCTGAACACAAACAGGTTTTCAAAACACAATTCGTTCATTTTTGAGAAGTTAAGTAAATTATGGGGCTAAAAAAAGATGCTAAATTAAGGGCTGTTCGGGAGCCGAAAGAGCCGGCTCTCTGAAAAGAGTTGAACATCCCATCACTTACGCTTTCCAAACGCTCCACTGAATCACGTGTTGTAATGCCGCTTTACCATTGGTTGAGGGAGGAGGCAACGGCAGTGCTGCGTTTGGGGACGCTTGAAAAATCCGGCAATTAAATGTGTTGCAGCTCGTGATATAAATGCTTTCGAATCACCGTGTGTAGAAATGAGATCACGTGTATGTGTGAAACGATTTATCGTGCAGCTCTACTTCTGCCCAATGACCTCATGGAAATACTGGACCCATACTTGACATGAACCACAAACCAGTCTATTAAATAGTCAGACTAAGAATTTATCAGAAATCCTTGAGTTTTGGTTTAATCGTGGCTGGAAGCAGCTTCCTAGAGCACCACTGCTAGCAGCTGGAATAGCCTGTAGGCCACGAGAAAGGAAGAGCAGGGTGGTTTAACTTCGGTCCTACCATCACAACTTATCACATCTAGTAGCAGGGCATCAGCTGCATATCAGAAGAACGAGGAAAAACTGGACAAAAGCAATAAGAGCGGTAGCTGAAATAAAGCTAGCACAAGCAAGAACAGCCAAATCAAGACGTGGAAACCAGAAGCTTCATCTTAGCTCAACTCTGTGAGGTCAAAGGCAACAACGGGAGCAGATTTACAGTCTTACAGCGAGGCTGAAAGTGCTTTAGTTCCAGGAGGCATTCTTTATAAAACTGGTATAAAAAGACTAGCTAGTGTTCCACCGCCGACTGCAGGTCAGAGGTTCATGTAACAATAAAAATGAGGTCAAACAAGAGCCATATTTTCCCCCTTACTATCAAAACTTTATTACCTTTTAAAATATGTTGCTCCAGAACCATATCAGACCCTGTACCTAGCTATGCCCTTGGATTAAAATCACATGAAAGGGAGATGCACTCCTTTCAGCTTTCTAAACGGCCAGTAGGGGCAAGTCATCCATCCTTTATCTTTAGATCAGTTAGTATCTGTAAAACCCGACCAGGTAAAAGTCCTCTGCAAGCTGCCAGCTGCTGGTGGACCCAAGAATCTGACCAGAAACAGATTCCTGCATAAAGGGTTGCTACTGACACGGTATTTACCGGTATTTTACTCACAACTCACGGTGGCCTTTCCCAAACCGAGGGTCTCATCAGATCATTAAAACATTATTAATATGCAGTAACAAGCCCTCCTCTGGACATTTTTTTAAACTAGGTGATCATTTAGAGGCAGGAATTTTTAAACAACTCATCTTTTTGGACAATGTTTTTAAATCCATCAAATATCTTGGGCATTGTGGCCGAAAGGGTTTGGGGAGCACTGACCAGACTGGCTGTCAGCAGTCTGCCTGCCCTGGCCTAGCGGCCTACGTTCAGACACAGCTAACCTTTGCCACGCTAACTGGACCACACAGAAATGTCCTGTTAGTGAGGACACTGTCCAGAACAAAGAAAGCCCACCACATTCCTCAGTCTAAGTCTATATCATGAGCTGGACTTTGCTCAGCAGAAGCTGCTGTTGCAAAGCTTCACATGAGCTTTCCCAACAAGGGATTTAGATCTGCAGCGTTCTCAGCATTTAGGCAGCTTATAATGTTTCTGTGGGAAAGAATTACGCCCTTTAGTGTGTACATTGGGCTTTGCACCTTCCACCCCCTGGATTAAGATAAAACCCCAGGTGTAGCGGTGTCCATGTCTGATATTATTCACCTGTGCGGTAATGGTAAAAACCCATGATTTACAGACGGCCTCCGTCTGCAGACTGGAACTACCGGCAGTTTCAGGAACTCTGTAGAAATGAATTTATCACCCAACCGGGATAAAACGGGGAATTCTATTTGTGGAGGCGGAAGACTTTCAGGGCTGTTTTTGCCTAACGTGCCTGAGCTGAGCAGGTAACCTGCGGTGGGTGTGGAACGTACCATTTCAGCCATCATGAGCATGGCTGGGATGCTTCGGATAAAGGACATGTCCATCATGGTGGTGACGTTACTGGTGAACCCTTGAAGGCCGTTTCCCCCTTGCTGAGAGCTCTGGGAGTGGGGAGAGCTGGTCTCCGTGGTAACCTTGGACGGGAAGTCAGCCATGACCCGAAGCTTTTCTCTGAAACAGCAAACTCCTGAAGGCCGGGGTCCTAGAATAAAAACCTTTGCTGGGAACTCCTGCAACAGCTCTTCTTGTCATCAGACACACCTGAAGGAAACGAAGCCAACTGGACTGGCAGAAGCAACATTTACTCTGTTTACACACAAACACAAGTAACGTTTCGGTTAAAGAAAGTGTTAAGAAGGGTCTCCATGGAAACCTCAGATATCCATCCGTCAGCCCTCCACCTGCAGCGACAGGTGTTTAATGGTGTTGTTGAGAGTGTCTCTTTCTATTACACACCCACGCACATCTGAGGTCTCTCTCTCTTTTGCCTCCCTATCTCCCTGCAGCACCGCCCATACGGCGCTCGGAGGCCGCTCACCTGGTGACTCATTAATGTTTGACAGCTAGAAGAAAGGCTGTAACACACCTACGCACACACCTGAGTCACTGGCGCCCCCTGGGTGTGCTCAGCCTGTCATACCTGCCCTTCACCCACATCTTTATGGAGGTGACAAACTGCCTGCTCACACTTAATAAAAACTTCCTGAGGTCAATTTTTAACTCGAGAGCAAATATTAAGATGGACTGGCTGAACTGCTCGTAAAAGGAGGTTTTTGTGCTGATGGCGGAAAGAAAAAACGCCCTGAATGTCACACGGTCGTCATTTTCATCTGCATGCTGGTTTTCAAACCAGCGGGTTGAGTGTGAAGATTCACGCTTAGCATGAACACGAGAGATGAAGCGTAAAAATGCAAATGAGCAGCCATGTGAAGATGTGAGAAGGTTTTCCATATAGACAAGTTATTAAATCTTCACACCTGAAAGGTGCAGCAAAGATCAACGACAGGAAAAATAAGTTTCTTTTCACTTTATTTAAATAAACCATTGGTATCCACATACATGAAGTGGCCACCAGTTTTACTACGGTGTCTCTGAATGGACAAACAGTTCTAAGTGACGCTTTAAAACTGCAGTAGCGGTGTTCTGTTGAAACCTGCCACCTTGTGGGAACGCGCCACCGCAGGCTGAATTTATACCTACCCGTTCTGAACACAATGCAGCGTGTATTTTTCACACTGTTCTCAATTTTATCTGATCAAAAATAGTTAGTTTAAAGATGATTAACCCACATATTTGTGGATTAATGGTGTTTAAAGGAACTGAAGTGGCCGGTAGGTACGGTCCAATGATGTCACAGACGTTCAGAGATCTAACTTAATAAAGGTGGGACAGTATAAACGACCCCATCACAGTAAGGAGGAGGTCCAACTGTTCAAGAAAAGCTTCATACCTGTGAAAAAGCCACAAACCTAAACTTTATTAATCCCGGAGGAAACACAGTCGCTCCACATCAAACAAAGGATAAGATAAAAATGACAAATCAGTAAGAATAATCTCTACAACCAGACCCAGGACGAGTCCTGCCAGTGAGAACTACGTACAGTAGTATCAACATGTAAACGTGGGACACAGAGTAAAAGTGGACCAGTGGATGATGCTGCTACATGGAGGACTTGTACAGTCTAGGAATGATTCCCGTGGTTCAGTGGAGCATTTAGGTGTATGAGTCTCTCCCTGAACGTCCTCCTGTGGCTGATCAGTGGGTGGAGGTCTTGTTCAGCAACCCACGCCGTCAGAGTCCGGCTCCGTCCCCACCACGTTACTGGCTTTGTTCAGTGTGTCTGCAACCCTCAGCCTGCTGCAGCAATAACTGTCATCAACGTTTCTTTTAGGTTCGTCTCAGCTTCTGCATAATCAATAATCAGCGTAACACTTCTCTAAGTCTGAGGTGATGCACCGAACGCGTGTTCCTCCATGTCTGACGAACACCACGGTACCATCCTGGCCAACGACGACTCCTGGTCCCCTCTTACAGAACACTTTATCTCCTAGTTCAAATCTTTCTTCTGTGTAGCGTATTTGTGCCCTCCGTACGCTGTCAGAGCATTCTGCTTCTGTAAGGGCCTTTCTTCACGCATGCAAGGCAGAAACAGCGACCCACTCACTTCTTGTGGTGTCCTCTAGAGCTGGTGGCTTGTCAGTCAGGACAGAGCGCAGGTTGGGATCCAAACACCAGCGCATAAGGACTGAAGCCATGTACATTCTGCATGGTGTTCTTGGCCATAAGCGCCCAGTCCAGCGCAGTTCCCCAGTCACAAGCCTTTCCTTTCATTCAAATCTGTTTGCTTGTGTCGTTCCATCAGTCCACTGCTCCATGGGCTGTATGCTGCTGTTGTCCTGGTTTCTGCCTTATCGTTCATCTCATCATCGTTGAAGTCCCCTCCATTGTCACGGAGCAGTTTCTGAGGTGGACCATGCACACTTATCCAGGCATGGATAAAGTGCTTCACGGTCTCAGATGACTTTGGCTGGTCAGAATGCTTCCTGCACTGAATCGTGTAACTGGTGGATGATGTGGAGAGGCCACAAACCCGGCTGAAGTTCATGAAGATCAACTGCTAGAGCTTCACTGTACTGAGATGCCAGAGGTCAGCCAACAACCGGTCTTGGTTTGGTTCTGCTATTTCTTTCTACAGAAGCATGACTTCATCAGGATCTTGTGTTTCTCTGCAGTGGTCACTTTTTCTGTGATAGAATTACCCGACTCTGCATTTCCTCATTATTTTGCTCTTGTTGAATGACATCATCAGCTCCCGGGACCTGTTCAGTATCCCAAATGTCCCGGTCTTCATTGTCCAGAATGTTGACACGGTAATGACCAGCGCTTGTAAAGCCAAGTTTTACCGGGTGGCTGAACATCACTGCACGCACGTCATTTTCCACATGCAGCACAGTTCCTGCTCTTTTCATTGATGCCTTGCTCAGAAGCAGGGGAATCTTGGGTGGGACAACTTCTGTTTGGCAGGAATCTTTTGGTGGAGGTGACCACATTTCCAGGGTCTACAACTGAGCATTGCTGACTTCCTCAGATGTTTCACTTCATAGTGACTTAGCTTACTGGTGTAGCTCTTAGCCAGTCTTGTCCTTTCATCTACCATACCTGCCCAGAGGGTTAGTGCCAGGCAGGGGTGTCTCCTGTCTATCATTTTGGGACCATGGCTTGACCATCTGTCTCTTCTGTTAAGCAATATAAGCGGCATCCTGGTTAATTCCCACTGTGGAACCTTTTCCTCCAAAAATCCTTTTCAGTGCCGACTTAACGTCAAATCTGCCCACGCTGTCGGTCTTTCACATCCAAACACACCGTGTCCAGCAGCTTGAATGCTAGTGCTGCGTCCGGAAGTTGCTTTTTGTATTTACGCATGCGCGCATACCGATGCTCAAAATCATTTAGTCCGCCATGGACACATTACTCTCTCGTGATCCGATCAAAGCTTGAGTAAGCCTCGTAGGTCCGATCCTTTTCTTCTTTGAAAACGTGTTCATGCCAGTGTCCATTAACGGATCTTTCCATCGCGACGTCTCTTGCTCTTCCAGACAGCGCCAAAGCGAGCGCGTGCTTGTTTTTCCCGAGTTCTGTGGCTCGTGTCCAAACCGCGACTTCATTCTTCCAGCTTTCATAAGGTTTCCCCTCGTGGAAAGTTGCTGGGACTCTGTAGTTGCTAACCATCAAGAACTCAAAGAACTCACTATAGAAGATAAACACGAACTTTATTTCCGGCGCAAAATTCAACAACATCCGTTGTCCGCCCCTTCACAATAATGGCACAAACATGTTAAAACTACATTAAAAAGCAGTGGTATGTATTAACCAAGTACAGTACGTGTATTTAAAACTTAACAGGAGGAACTGCAGGCATCCTTAGTACTTGCATACAACAGGTCTAAAGTTCTCTCCCCTCTGGTGGGACAGTCCACGTACTGCCAAGGTTTGACAGCGTAGCGTGCATGTAGACAAGGCTGAAGCCACCCGGGTGTTGAGTCTGTAACCGGGCGATGGTAGCGTGAACAGTTTCACGTGCAGCAGTGGGGTCTGCAGGAGGAGGACATGAACAGCCACTAGGATGACATGGGAAATTCCCTGGGCAGATAATATGGTCTGCGTCCATCAGCACACAGTTCAATGTCCGGTCCACAGCTGCGCTCTCTGATGGTTATGTGGGCGGAGTTACACCACCGGTTGTTGACTAGAATGGCAAGCACCCCCCGCCGTCCTCCTCCTCTGCATCCCTGGTATGATTTCCTCCAGTTTTCAGCCGGTAAATGTGTGGGTCTGTCCGCTAGTCTGGCTGGCTTCAGGGCTATCAGCTGATCCCTGAAGTAAACAATGCGAGCGGCGTGCTGCACGGTCCCAACTCCCACTAATGTAAAAGTTCCACCCAAAAACTCTCTCAACCCACATTTTGAGAAGCCAGCTACTTAAGGTCAACAAATCAATTAGTACAAAGAAAAACAGAATAAAAGAAAAGTAAAAAAACAAACAAGTACGGAAAGAACAGGAGCGACTGCATGCCTGTTAACGCATGCGCATAAATATCATTCCTCGGCACCATCGGCTTCTCGTCGTCCGGCTGTAATAATGAACAGCGTCCCGCACGAGGTCTCAGGGGTAGAACTTACTGTTGCTTATCTTCTTCTCTTTTGTCCTGGAACAAATAAAATCGCAGCAGAAATAATAATTAAACGCTTCATTTAATCTTCCTGCTGGTTCCCTGTGAAGCCGGAAAAGTAGTGATGTTACACGCTGTCTTCACTTCCACTACTTTCGTTCTACTTCAGCTGAAAATGCTTGAATTTTCTAACAATTTTTAAAAAACAAAATAAATACAGAGGGAAAATAAAATAAAGTACTATTTAAATAATAAATAAATACAGGAATAAATGCATAAATAAGAGTAACTAATAACAAATAGATAATAAAGTAGAATAACTTTATATAAATAAAATAAATTGAAATAGAATGAAGTCCAGAAAAGGTGTGATGTGAATGTGACAGCAGGCATTAAGGGGTTAAGTTTTACCATAAATTTTAAATGTTCTAAGAGTGAAGTTAAAATGTGAGATATCGTATCTAATGGCTTCTGTATCTGTGGGGTTTAGTTTTATTTAGTCCTAGTTTAACGTGGTTTATCCTCCCCATCGAACGAAGGTGTCTTTTCTGACTCATCAGGAGCTCCGCCCGACCTCTGACTCCCCTTCCAGCTCCATGTCTGGTCTTCCTGAAGACCCTGGCTGCCATTGGAAAGACTGAAAACCGCGTCCACCCAGTTCCTGGCTGAAGGACCTGATGTCCCTCCTCTATTTAGAGAAATCAAATACACTGAGAGAACTTTTATATTTTTATTATTATTTATTCACCTATTCATTTATTTCTAGAATACTTTAAATATGGCGTACAAGCGTTTCCTTTATTTTTAATTTCCACCAGTGAAATGCTCTGGCTTCTTTCTTCTATGCTCAGGTAAAGAAAAGAGGAGATTGTACAGTTTTTCTATTTTGTATGTTCATAAGCCTTAAAAAAACGTGGGAAAAAGTGAGTGTGTCAGAAGTGGGATTCGAACCCACGCCTCCAGAGGAGACTGCGACCTGAACGCAGCGCCTTAGACCGCTCGGCCATCCTGACTGGGAGCGACTGAGGAGAAACATGGAGATGAACGCGCGACCCCTGCACAGTTCTGTGGCGCTGTGTTGCGTAACCGGAGCCTCTTTCAGAGCCTGCGGTGTTCCAGCCGTCCGTCAGGCGGAGTGTGTGGTGTAATTTATGCAGCCAGAGCACACACAAACACAATCCAGCCTCCACCCGTGACGGCAGGTTTCAGTGTTAATGAAAAGCTGGACATGGATTTTCCTCGTGGTCTGAATAAACCAAACAGCTGTTGGTAACGTTAACTCCTAAATATCTCACCACGACGCCCTCAAGTTTACATCGCGGTAACGTTTTCTGCTTCTTTCTGACTCAGCTTTGACACGAAGAGGAAATACGTTGTTTGGGCCACAGCCGAAGGCTGATTCCCATCCTGCATGAAATATTTACCAGCCTCTAATTCTGCCTGTGAAGAGCGACTGTCCATCGACCAGGTAGCTGTGAATGTCAAGCTAAGGTAGATCAGGTAGCAACGTCTCCATCAGTTGGATGTTTTTCTAACCAGGAACGTGGAAAATCAGACGGATTTTCAGCACCAACAGGCACACTTTCCCCCCCCAAATATCCCGTCTGACCACATCAGAGCTGAACTGGTCCCTGTAGCGGGAGCGGGGCCTAGCTAGCTTTCTGCCTCTCAACATGGCGGCGGAAACGAGGACGGTTCATATACCACCACCACCTATACATCTCTACCTATCATCACAAAAGCTGATTTAAAAAGTTATTGTCATGCCTTTTCTCGCTGGACTCTCTCATGAGTTGGTTATGTTGGCGAGGCACGGTGGAGCGCTGAATGTTGGCTTGCGTGTCGTACAGGAAGGGCTCGCTCTGCTCGGCCTGCTTCTTCTTCAGCTGGCTGGAGGAGGAGTACAGCTCTTCCTCTGCTCTCTGGACAACAGAGGAGAAGAAGAAGTCACACAAAGCGCTCCACATGAACGCTGACGTGCTCAGAGCGTGCTGGCTTACCCCGGGTTGCTGCACATTGATGTAGACCAGCAGAGAGGCCAGCTCCAGGTTCTCACTGTAGCCGTTCTTCAGAGGAACAGAGCGGTAACCTAACAAGAGCAGACCAACCAGTCACATAATAACTGTGATAAAAAGGTCCGAGGAGAAGCTGCACCATCACACAGGAATGAAACACTTTTCTCTCCGTTATTTGGCCGATGTGGGTAAAAAATGAGGCTTTACTGATGCTGTGGAGCAGATCTAGATTCTGATAGCTGTTATTCTCCATTTTCAGGACAGATTGAAGGAAAGCATCACATGAAGAATCTTGGATCAGCGTTGCCATGGTAACTGCTGAACGGAGCGGGCGGTCGATGTGGCCGATATTTGGCGGGAAAAAAATAACGATTAAATGACTTAACTTACAAAATATATTTGTATGAATAAAATAACTTCTAATTAATTAATTTGAAATTAGCATAGAAAATTCTTCCTTTTATGGAGCATTAATATAGCTACTAGTTGTACTGATGAACTTATCTTAAGATTTAGATCATAGGTGTCTGCTATACAAGCAACATAATGAGCGAAGTTACTGCTAGAACATTATTTATGCAGCCCTCTGACACCATTTAACGTTAAATAACATTTTAACTACTCCCATTATTTTCTTGGCCATGAAGTCATGACTCATATGAAGCTAAATAAAAATCAGAGACTTCTCTCAGACGAGAAAACATGTCATCTTTAACAGAGCTGCATTTTAAACTGAAATTACCATAAATGGAGGGATGAACATTTATTCGTTCTGGACTCTCAGATGTTTTCTACTTACCTTATTTCTGCAGTTACTCACTGGCTTTAAGCTGTTAGCTAACGCTATGCTAGGTTAGCATAACCAAAGCGCCGTTAATGCTAACGTGAACAGGCAGGGAGTAACTTAAGCTAGGTTAGCACAACTTTAGCATTGCCATGTAAATGAAAAGCTTGACTGACGCGACGAAGCACGTGTCAATATCGTGACACATGGCAAACAGGCAAAACTGGAGACATGCTGAGTCATTCGTAGCTTCACAACTTCGTTATAAACGTACCTGTCGTCAAGCCCCGTCCTGCCCACCTGTAGCGCTGCCAGGCTGTAGTTGCTGCTGTAGTTAGCAGTGAGGACTGAATGGAGTCAGAGCTCCATCTAGTGGACAAACAACGCAATGACATCTTTCTGCGCGACTCCGACAGTTAACATTTACCTTTTTATGAGAATATATGCGTTTAATCGGCAAAACTCCGGCCGATTACGATTGTTTTGAATGGAGCTATAATCAGACGATTTAATCGGTTAGTCTATTTTCAGGGGCAACCTAGAGAGGCAGTGTTCCAGAAGAGGAGCAGACTGAGGCCAAACATCATTATAGAGATATATTAAAAATTAAAATCTATAAAACTTTGCAAAGTTGCCCAAACATTAGTCACAAATGTTATTTTAATCACTGTCCTGGTTGAATGAGCACCGTTTTTCTTCCACTCTTTCCGTTTAAAAACATGTAAGTTTATATTGATGCTTCTCCTCTAAATGCATCACTTCAAACAGCCAGCAGACCGGGCCTATCCTGGATGGATCAAGGTTTCCATGCATTGAGTCGATCTCATGGCAATGCTGTCAAAGTGAATCAGTGTTTCATGAGACTTTGGTTTCAACATCCCTAGCTCATTCTCATCATGTTATATAAAAAAACACATATGTAATGCTAGGTTTAATAAACCCATTAATCTATTTGAATCAATTTAAATTGAAATAATCCTGGGTTTAAGAATATTGATTCATAAAAAAAGAGATTGATATTTTTATAAATTTCTTTTTCTGGTGACAACAGTGAGCCTACTCTGGAGTAATCTTGGCATATAAACACAACTAAAAGGTTTCCTCATGCTTCCGTTCAAAATCAGAGATGATGCCACATTCAGATATTTTCATTCATTTCCAGATTACATTTACCTAAAACCATTTCGCAGCTTATTACCTCTTACATTAGCAGCTAACGCTAAGACTGTTGGCTCTCACATTAGGAGCTAACGCTAAGACTGTTAGCGCTCAGATTAGGAGCTAATGCTAAGACCGTGGGCTCTTACATTAGCAGCTAATGCTAAGACTGTTGGTTCTCACATTAGCAGCTAACGCTAAGAACGTGGGCTCTCACATTAGCAGCTAACGCTAAGACAGTGGGCTCTCACATTAACAGCTAACACTAAGACCGTGGGCTTTCAAATTAGGAGCTAACGCTAAGAACGTGGGCTCTCATATTATCAACTAACGCTAAGAACGTGGGCTCTCACATTAACAGCTAACACTAAGACCGTGGGCTCTCACATTAGGAGCTAACACTAAGACCGTGGGCTCTCACATTAGGAGCTAACGCAAAGAAAGTGGGCTCTCACATTAGCAGCTAACACTAAGATCGTGGGCTCTCACATTAGGAGCCAACACTAAGACCGTGGGCTCTCACATTAACAGCTAACACTAAGACCGTGGGCTCTCACATTA
>JBAMHW010000010.1:33743165-33766687 GCA_037177495.1 Rhadinocentrus ornatus
GAGTAGAATCCGTCTAAAGACCTTTTCCGCAGTAGAATCCGTCTAAAGAGTTTTCCGGAGTAGAATCCGTCTAAAGACCTTTTCCGGAGTTGAATCCGTCTAAAGACCTTTTCCTGAGTAGAATCCGTCTAAAGACCTTTTCCGCAGTAGAATCCGTCTAAAGAGTTTTCCGGAGTAGAATCCGTCTAAAGACCTTTTCCGGAGTAGAATCCGTCTAAAGAGTTTTCCCAGCATGCGACCAGGTGTGACGTACCTGCAGAATCCTCTCAGCTTCCAGGAAGGACTTCCAGGAAGGACCTGCTCTGAACCAAATTGTCTTGGTTCTGTCTTCCAACATCCGCCTGTAAATCGGTCACTCAGCTTTACTGAACCATAAAAAATAATCTGAACTTTATCCCAACAAACTGGGTGAAGAAACGAAGTCTGGAGTCTTATTGGTAAAGTTATCAGATACTGAACAAGAGTTTTGAACTGGATCAATAGATTTAAATTACATGACATGGTTGCTATGGTTTCCTGGGATGATGTGTACAGGAGGAAGAGGCTGAGTTAGGGTACCAAAGGCTGATGGAGGTTATTTGCTCTTCACTGTCGGCCAGTCTAAGTAAAAAAAAAAACATTTAATGTATTCAAAAGAAAAATTCCTGAAAATTTCTATCCAGTTTCCAAGTTATTGCTTCTTCTTCCTCATCTTCCTCACCAGGCGATAGACAGTTAAATTATGGAATAAAATAACTGAGAAATGGTTAAAGGTTGCGTATAATATTCTATATTTATTCATTTGAACATCCGTTTTATACTTTTAGAGATCTCTTTTTGGAGGTTCGTTATCAGCCTGCGCCGCATCATCTGACTCATAAAGGAACTGAACCGCCAGGTTTAGATAAAATTAGGTGGAATTTTTCTATCCCAAGTCCAACTCTGCTCAGGTCATTTAAGGACACTTTGAAAAAAAAAATCGATGCTGGGGTCAGAAGTTACTGGTGTCCTCATGTCACCTCCTGCACCGGGGCCATCTTTTACTCTGTCCACACACATCTGCAAACAGAAGAGGGTTGGGGGGGCCACGGTCGTCCTCACAGTTGACCCCCAGTAATTTTCCTCTCGTCCGTCCTCGGCGTGGCGGTGCCGTCGTGTCACTGGGCTGACCGAGTCAGGAGACATTTCAAACTGGGAAAGGAAAAACCAGTAGGTCCCAGTATGGTCAAATAATGGTGAATAGCTAGCGCCCCCTTCCTCTCTGTTCACACACAACTTTGTTAAAGCAGATTTTTTCAAATGCTGGAATATTTTATATCAGAAATGTGGACCTGAGCGAGGACCCGGTAGAAAAGAAAGAAGGCCGCTTTTTATTGAGCTTGATAGAAAACATGGCCGGTTAAGGTGGAAGTTCATGAAGAGCCAATCACAGCGTGACGCAAAGCTGACATCACGCTAACGTCATTTGCTGTTATGTGCTGCTTCCTGGGACCAGGACTCACTTGTAAAAGAGGTTTTTAATCTCAATGGGATTTTTCCTGGTTAAATAAAAGAAATTCTTTTCAGTTATGTAAGAGCACAAGACAACTTAATTTGAGTTTATTTAAAAGGTGCAGTTAGCCATTTTATTAATTGGAGCCGCCAGTAGGTGCACCTGTCCAGGTGCATAAAAACATGACATTACAGATCTATGTGGCAGATCTACGTCAGGTGCTACTACCATAAGGTTAACAGAATTTTTCCGTCTGCAGGTCCAGATCTAGATCCAATAGAAGTGTTCCGGAGGGTGCAGGACCGGTGTGAAAGAAGAGCCGTTTCGACTGATTTCTGAACTCTAATGTTTCCACCGGGTGCGTGTGCGCCACGGTTTGGCTCCGCCCTCTCTGGCTTGGTCCGCTCCATTTCCTGTGACAGGATCTACTTCAGAACTCGGGCGCTTTCGTACTCTAGGATGAGTCTCTTCTTTTTCACGTGAGGTTTGTAGTCGGGGTCCCAACGAGGAAAGTCCTCGCCGTCGCTGCTGGAGGAGTCGCTGGAATAAAGAGAGTTCACGTCAAAGGAGGAATCCGTGTTTTCGTCCTTCTCCTTCCCTTCTTCCTTTTGGCGGCAGCTTTGCTCCGCCTCTTCCCGCCTGGCCGAGGCCGTCCACGCGCTCGCTCCTAGGAGCTCCGCGGAGCTCAGCCTGGTCAAACTCACATGAGGCTGAAGCAGTCCGGCCTGCAGGGCCGCCGCCTGACTTTGCTCGGCTCTCTGGACTCTGTGGACCTCAGATGAGGCCGGCTGGCCGGCAGATGTGGAGGAGATGGCGGCGGAGTGTGGGCGGGATTTAGATGGAAGAAGGTTGGTGTGTGTTTGAGAAGGAGGTCTGACACGTGCCGAGGCGCAGGTCTCTGCTTGGGAAGCTGACGTAGAGGAAGCATGTGCAAGAGGCCGGGAGACGTCGAGGCACGTCGCTGGAAAGGCACCGGGGCCGTCCAGAAGCTGCTCAGGTGACGGTTCCTCTGTTAGAACCTGAGAATGTCTGGGGGTCGCGCAGGCCCGCCTGAACCTTCGTGACAGTTTGGAAACAGTACGTGCAGCTGCGGGTTGCCAGCTGCTAGGTTCAGGAGCTGTAGTCAGCCGAGTTTCCGCTGGAGCAAACGTAGGTGGACTGGAACTGGAGGGAGCGGGTTTGCTGCGACGCACGGTGGAGCTCTGATGGCGTTTAGAGGCCGGGCAGAAGGAGGCGATGTCAACCAGTCGAACCACCGGCTGCAGGGACGGCTGGACGGTGAGTCCGGACAAGCACTGAGGCACATCTTCTGCTCCACGAGGCCCTGAGCTCTGCTCTTCTCCAGGGTTTGCTGGTTCGGGTGCCTGGGCCGCTGTCTGAAGGTGGGTGGAGGTCTGTGAAGGAGGCTTATCAGGGTGACAGGGGACGAGGTTGGACGGGGTGAGGTCCTGGGATGAAGAGGTAGATGAGGATGACTGGAACATCAGGGGGGATGAAGAAACGTTAGTCTCTTGCAGCAGCTCTTCAGAGCAATCATCTGGACACCCTCGCAGGATGCTCCTCACCCATCGCTGGTGTCTGGAGCAGAACTGTGGAGACGGGACACGTTCACTGCTGTCCTCGTCTTCCTCCTCCATCTTTACTGCCTCACAAGCCTCCTCTGGTTGCTGATGTTCTCCAGCATCCTGGTTCCCCAGCAGGAGAGGGGAGCTCCCATCCAGAGACGAGTTAGAGAGGGGAGGGACTTCCACTCCTCGCTTTCCTCTTTCAGGAGGCTGAGAAATCCCGGCTGCACGGCAGGAAGCAACATCTGGGGAGGAACCGGGACTCGTATCAGAAACTTTATTGCATCAAACACACAAACATGGATATGATGTCTCCTCACTTCCATCGCATGAATGGTTTCAAACGTCCAGGAAGAGAATCGGATCTGCTAGAGGAGGAAACAGATCCAGGAACATCTGCATTAAGCTGGAAGTTCTCACCACAGTGCAGCAGCTCCCTGAGCGCCGCCGCGATGGCGGTGGAGTCCGAGGCCATGACCTCCAGAAGCAACTTCTCCTCCTCCGTCGCAGGACTTTGTTTCTTCATGATCTGGATCACACGTTTGTGGAGAGAACCAGTTCTTGACATTTTTATCGACTTTAAAGCAGGAATCCTCGGTCCTGGTCCTGGAGGGCCGGCGTCCTGCAGGTTTTAGAGGTTTCTCTGATTAAGATGCATCAAGCTCTGCATAACCCACTGATCTGAGTCAGGCTTGCTGCAGCAGGGAAACCACTAAAACCTATAGGACCCTGGCCCTCCAGGACCATGACCGAGGATCCCTGCTCCTTAGGATCACGGTGGAGCAAAGCTTGGATGAGTGAGCTTAGACCTGAGCTCCATGCCTACAGATGCCAACACACCTTGTCGATGTAGGTTTCTCCTGGTAGCACAGTCTCCAGCGTCTGCAGGTAGTCCAGCAGCCGGTCCTCCACCTTCCGGGCGTATTGCTCGCCGTACTGCTCCTCCATCTGGTTCTGAGATAAACAGCCCGTCTCAGCGTCTCACGGAGGTTATGCAGTAAATAAAGCGGAAACGTCACGAAAATGCTAAACTTTTCTTTCTTTCTTTGAATTTTTGTCTTCTTCGTGTTAAAATGTGACTTCAAGTTTTCCTGGTATTAACTAAACAAAGACTGGAGCGTGTTGGAAGCCGTTGGCCAGAGGAAGAAGCTGGCTGGAAGCTGTGGGTTGCTTTGATCTGCTCCTCTTACGTAACGATTGATTGTTAGATGTGGATCAGTGGTGCGACCTGCTGCACAGATCAGGAGCTTCACTCAAAGCCTGGGTGGTACTACGAGCTACCCGTCTGGTGTAATTAACTCTGTTTTACAATCGAAATGTCAGCATCTACCAAGCAAACAGAAACTTTCAGGTGGAGAAAACTCACCTTCATGTAATCTTCTAGTTTGCTTTTGTCTGTGACGAGAGTTTGAGCAAAACTCTTAAAGTCTGCGTGGTTCTTCCTCATGAGGAACATTTCACGTTGGCTCTGTTGGAAAAACAACAAAGATTCAGTCGTTTGTTTTTCTGTGCTGAATGTGAAGCTCAGGCCTCCTCGGGCCTCCTCGGGCCTCCAGCTCTGAGGAACCACGGCTCAAAGACCAAGTAGAGCTCGTACATGAAGGTAATGCAATGCAGGAAAAAGCAGGTAGCAGAGAAGATGCTGTAAACATGAAGTAACTGAGTCTACGCGATGGTTGCAAAGCTTTGCAGACTGGCTGTGAACGGCAAAGCAACACCAGCGTAACCCTGGCAACTAGCGGCCTCTGTTCCAGTGGGCGTGGCCTGTATCCTGACCCACAAACCGCTAAGTTTCAGCCGGCTTTGCTTGTTCTTTTGCTGGCTGCAAAATGCGCTGACATAAAACACATGACGCACTGCTTCAGGAGAGATCGATGCTTCTGAGTCACGCAGCAAAACTAAAAGCGTCCGAGCAATTTTAACCAAACTGGGCCACAGTTGCAGCTTCAGACACTCACACAGTGGTTCTGATACTGAGGTAGCTTGCTTGGGAAGAACTCTCTGATTTTACACACGGTGGGAACCATTCCTCTGCCCTCCTTCAGCATCCACATGATGACCTGGAAGGAGCAAGAACCGCCACAGGAACGGTGGAAATCCACGTGTTAAAAAACACAGACAAGAACAAACATGCATGCAAGTTCAATTTTACACAACTGCCACCGTGCAGTTCCCTACCATGGTCTTCAGCCCAAACATGATCTTCATGTGTTTGATGGCAGCCACCAGTCTGGGAAGAAGCCTGTAAATGGATTCGAGGAAGTCCAGCGCTCTCTCAAAGTTCTCCATGTCCCTGCTCTTCACGGTGGAATAGACCTGAGCAGAGGCGACACGCAGCCTCCAGGAGTCTTCCAGACTCAGAGGCTGGGAGTCCACATCCGGCCAGCTGGAGGGGTCGATAGCTGCGACAACACGTCACTCTTTGAATTTCACTGCATCTACCAGGAAAACATGATCATCCTGCACCGGTCTAGGCTACACTGATCTTTACTTTTAATAGTCTGAGCAAGGCCGGGTCTAGAAAATGTTTGATGGGAGGGGGCAGGTAGGGTCACAGACCTGGAATCAGGTGGCACATGTAAACAAGACCCTTTCTAAAGAAAATCTAGATTTGAAGTAATTTACTGATTATTACAACTACAGGGGCCACATAATGTGTTAAACAAATAAAAGTATAAATAAAAGAATGATTTTTCATCAACGACTGTGATGATCCTGCATTTCATAGTTTTCATCACAGCTGGCTGACGAGTTTTATCATTTTCTTCTGCATCTAATAACGTCTACGTCCTCTGGAGAAAAGCTAAACAGGTTGGACAGGATCACTGAGGTGAGTCTTCCTGAATGCTGCATTAGGACCAAGACAGGTGTAGGATCCATCCTGTACCTGACATGTTGCATTCACTGGCACTTGGGCATCTGAGACTTGCCCAGGTAAACGTCACTTTACACGAAACATGTTAGGATTTGACCGGGGGGCAATCTGAGGCACCTTTTTTAAATAAACAAACAAATAAATACACATGTAAATAAATAAATAGGATTTATGTGCCCCGGGCAGTTAGATTTAAATAAAGCTTTTATCCTGTTGCTTTAGGGAAACCAACCTTCTTGTATATCCATCAGCTTGTGGGCCCAGACGTGCTCTATGATCCATACCGGTAACTTTCCGAAGCTCCGTGAACGTCCAGCCCGCTGCTCTCCTCCGTCCATCCGGTGCGTCTGTGCCGATCAACTCTGCGGGATCGGGGGAGAGATGAGCCCGGTGGACCTCTTTAAGCCCCCGTGCATGAATGGGACTGCGACCACCCCCTCACCCTCCCAGCTGGACAAGTACCGGCATGTTGAGGACATGAACCGTTGGACTTCCCCCGGTTCTTCTGGAGCGGCATCGGGTTCAAAATCGATGCAAATTACTTCCGGTAATCGAGTAATATGTCGCTGTCAAAATAAGTTTCCGATGGCTTTTTAGAGCCGGTATGTTTCCCTGAAGACGACGTGTTGAACTTTTATTATGAAATTGGCCTCGCGTCTCACGTGGACAACCCGGAAGTGATTTGACAGAGCCTCGCTTCCTTTGACCTAGCTTTAGTAGACGCCTGATCCTTTCCTGTTTGCACCGGATGCGCGAGCAGCTGCAGGGTAACAGATATTTACGTCTTTTTAAAGATGCAAATAGAAAAATATTAACTGTACAATCATAATTGGAACTAGGTTACTATGCTCATCAGTTAGATTAGCCGGTAGCTAGCCGGCGGTTGAATGGGGACGCATGTTTTGTTGTATATGCCAACACAGTTGGGCGGTGTTAAATTAACACGTTCATGTTAAAACCACTTACCGACTGTTCTCAGTCAGCAAAATTCTTTATTCCACAAAAAATGAATTTGTTAAAAAGACTTATCAACTTCAAAATGATTTAACTCCTTTCCCGTGTTGGGTGTGTAATAAGGTAGGTGGTGGCGACCATCTTTGTTTTGGTTAGTGAACAGGCGCACCCTGGTGGAGATGTGACGTTCAAGAACGAATAGATTCTTTTGAATGGCTCTTTTAAATGAACGATGGAAACAGATTCGCAGCTGTGAGCAGTTAATTTTTGAGCCATTCTTTTTATATCCAAATTTTCCACGCTGCCTTCATCACATTTGTGACTTCATAGAAGTCGGATGTCCAACACGCTTCATTCATGTGAAGCATCTACGGGCAGAGAGTACAGCAGCATTAAGCCAGATGTTTATCACTTTAGTATTTTATACCTACATTCAGTTTTTAGAGTCATGTTTGTACAGAATGGCAGGAGAGGGTTGCTTGGAGTGTGTGTGTGTGCATGTGACTGTGAAAGATTTTAATGAGTGTTTCTTTATTATGTAATTCTACTTTCGTGTGCTTGTTTTATTTTTAACATGCATGAACTGAAATTTGCATGAATGTTTTTAATCATGTAAAGCATTTTGTGTTGCCTTCGGCATGAAAGCGCTTTTTAAATAAAGTTTTATTTGATTGCTCGGAAACAAATACTGTAACTTCGATCTAAAACATTTACTAGAATTTGCACTGACTGCTCAAGTTTATCCTTTTTTAATCTATATTTTTCCTATAATTTTTTGTTCTAATTTATCTTGTATAGTAGATTTTATATTTGTACATATTTTGATTTTTTGTCATTCTTTTTTATTGTGAAATATTTTTAAGATATTTTAAGAACGAGCCAGCCTTTTGAACGGCTCTTTGAAAGGAACGGCTCCCCAAGAGCCGGCTCCCTTCAAAGAGCCGTAAATCCCATCTCTACAACCTGGGAGTCGGATTTCTTTAAATAATAATCAGTCTTGGTGTTTGTGAATTTTTTAAAATTTGGTTAAAAGAAACGTAATTTTCCTAACGCTGATGCGGTTTCTGCAAACTGCATCTTGTTCTCTACACTTTATTTTATTCAGTTACCTGACGATGCTTCAGCTGATCAACAACTACAAAACAACCCGCTGGTCCGTAGACTTTAGAAGAACATCTTTTATTAAAAACGAGTGAAGTTAAATGGAAAATTCCTTTCCTAACAACACAAGCCCCGGCTGGTATCAAGTGGGAAGCTTTCAGAGCCCACATGAGAGGACAGATATTTAGTTTTTACCTCTTCTAAATGGAGAGCTTCGTAAGAAACGGGGCAGCTGGAATAACCGGGACGAGCCAGAACGCTGTAACCTGGGACAGAGCATCGCTACCCTGCGTATAAGGTTTCTGGTCCCTGACTAATAAAAAGGCTGTATCACCAGAGAAAGCCGTTGTGTCACTACGGCGACACACTAAGAACATTTTATGACCAAGAGGAGAACCCGAATTTAACTACTTGAAATAAGTAGCCACCAAAAGAAGGGCTTTATCTTAAATAGTGGACCAATTTACATATCTGGGCATGAAGACGGCTTCAGAACTAGACGTGGTTTTTAACATGAATGCTTACTACTTACCGCGTACTGTACTGGGCAGCACAGCTTAGCTACAACTTAGCGAGCTATCGCAGGATACACATGGTTGATGCCCGCTTAGCAGACGTGCGGAGAAGGGACGTTTTATTGTCCCTGGTAGTGGAGTCAAGTTCAAAGTTACTGGGAGGAGGTAAAGGTACTGATGGAAATCCCACTGGACCCAAAGCTCTTTATTGTTATTAACTATGTAATAACGGAAAGGAAATGTGTTTTACTCTGAAAGGGATCAGTTGGTTTTCCTTTAGAGAAACTAACTAGTACTGAAAGGGAAGCAGGGAGAGGTGCAAGGGCCCTGTTAGAGGAGGAAGAGGAGTGAGGAAAACCCTCAACGTTGTTAAATAAAAACTTGGCTTGGTGGAAATATGGACTTAAACCATGAGCGTGCTGGATGTGACGTTTAATCCAGCACCGGACGTCCCTGAACGTCCGCATTTGTGGCCTCTGAACACGGTCGTCCTTCCTCTGCTGTGAAGCTTTATGGACGGCTGCTACGTGTCAGCAGGGCGTTCAGACTGGAGCAAAGAACTAAATAAACATCGTGCAGAAAGGCAGAACCATAAAGAAGTTTTCGGTTTTCTAGTGGAGGAACTTAAACTCTCTCCAGCTCCGGGGGATCAGCTGGAATCCTGATCCATTCTGAGCAGGAAAGCTTAAAAGTAGAAGCAACAAATGTGAGCAAACGCTTTTCTTTTGTCCATACAGCCTCGTCCAGCTGCACCATGAACACGAAGCCATCTCTGCTTGGGCTCTCCAGGGTGGGCTTCAGACTTTGTGCGCCCCCCTTCGCCTCCAGATCTGCTCCCTGGGCCTGCAGCCGAACAGCTTCCAGCCTCCTTCCAGACGCCTCAGCCTGCAGGCGCTCATTATCCAGCCACGTGAAGGTGCGCTCCTATCTTCAGTACCTGAAACGCAAGGTCATGGCCCCCCCCAGTCCTCCGTACAGCCACGTCTGCCAGGTGGGGGATCCTGTCCTGCGTTCGCATGCAGCTGCTGTTGACCCCGCAGCCATCCCAGGCCCGGAGATCCAGCAGCTCATCAGCACCATGGTGAAAGTCATGCGGAAGCTCCAGTGCGTGGGGCTGAGCGCACCTCAGGTCGGGGTGCCACTTCGCATACTGGCCCTGGAGTACCCAGAGAAGATGTTGGAGGAGAGTTCCCCAGCATCGAGGGATGTCCGCGGTCTCTCCGTCCAGCCTTTGAGGATCTTTGTGAACCCCCAGCTGAGGGTCCTGGATGGTCGGACGGTGCTCTTTCAGGAGGCATGTGAGAGCATCTCAGGCTTCTCTGCCACGGTTCCTCGCTACCTGTCTGTGGAAGTCTCTGGTACGTGTGCTTGTATCAACAGACGGTTTAAAACGTTTGTTTTACCAGAACAAAAGTTCCCAAGTTCCTCTTGTGGGATCAGTTGATAAAGTACTTCTGCACCTCTTTGTCATCCAGGTCTGAATGAAAAAGGTGAAGCAGTCCGGTGGCAGGCTACCGGCTGGTCGGCACGGATCCTCCAGCACGAGATGGACCACCTGGACGGGGTCCTCTATATTGACCACATGGACAGCAAGACCTTCGTTAATGTCAACTGGCAGGCACACAATGAGTAGAAGGCTCTGAAGGCCAGCCCTTCGTGCACCATGAACCAGGACATCACTGAGCGGATTAAACCTTTTACGTGTGTTAACATCTGATGTGAGGAAGCTTGTCTGTGGTTGAAGGGCGAGCCCGGCTCACGGCGGCGCTTTGGTAAAAAACGAGGGATTTCAGAGCTTTATTTCAGCGAGGAAGCCACGATGGACGAGTTCTGTGGGCCTCAGCTCCATGTTTGAGGAATAAAGAGGCTGGTCTGTGATGGTGGAAGGGGGTAAATCATGGTTACAGAGCACGTGTGGGGATGAGGAGGCGTGGCCACCTGTGGCTCCGTCAGCTTCATGAACACGGCCGTCTGGTTTACATCTACTCATCTGTATTTTTCTCTTCATGCCACAACCTGTAAGGCAGCATCTCCTACATCAGTGGTTCCCAACCTGAGGTCCCTGGACCATGGGGGACCCCGAACCTTTGTTCAGAGCCAGTGTGATTTAAATAAAGTCAAAGTCCACACAGAGACCAGTTGAGGTGTATCTGGGTGTTTTAGTCCTGCAGCCTGAACAGCCGTCGCACGCTTCATTAATGTGGCGCGTCTGAGAAACGCCACAGAGCGGAGGATCCGTCCTTATCTCGTTAGCTTAACTTTGGTTTATTAAAGGAGCCTGAATGCATCATCACGAGCTCTTTAGAATTTACACTGAACAGCTTCTCCTCTAAGGTTTTTAGTGGCTCCAGGTAAACTATGTAAAAGTCCACCACGTTTTCAGGCCTCTTTAGTTCTTTCGTCCTGGGAGCTGAACACCGAGTCGCTGTGAGGAAACTAATGAAGCTCATGGATTAGAAAACACACAGAACAAACTGCGAGTTAACCCTTTTTACTCCAGACTGAACGTAAATGACAAACAGATAAAAAACTGTCGTGCTCCACATCAGGTAAAGTGACCCAGGTGCACCAAGGATGATCCGAGCACGCTACATAACTTTTCCTAAAGGGGGATAATGGTGAAGATGTGGCAACACAGATTAACTAGAAGAGAGCGTGAAAGAAAAACACTGAAGCGTGTAAAAAACTGCATTTCTCACAAAGCAACGTTTAAACCTGTTGATCCAAAAGAAGAAAAGCGCTTCAGTATGCAGATTTAAGGCACAGGGATTTAGCTAAATGTGCCTCATCAGTGCAAGACTTCACATGCCAATCACACGGATGAGGACTGGTCAAACGTTTGGCCACATGTGCACGTAATAGGGTTTTTGTACCAGCAGTTGCTACAGTATTCAGATCCACAATATCTGCAGAGAACCAGTGGACTCCTGGAGCACACCTTCCCACAGGAGCACCGTCCCAGGGGACTCACGTCGTGGTTGGTTTGGCACAGTTTCCACTCGGTGCAGGAGCCAGAGTGGAAGACCCTGCAGCTCCGACACAGGACCTGAGGGTCCGGCATGGACAAGTCGCAGCAGCCGTGGAAGGCGATTGGGTAAAGGCATGAAGAGGCTGTTGATGCGCTGCTGCTGGAGAGAGCATTGCTCGCGCTGATGCTTCTCTCTGATAGGCCGAGCACGGTGTGACCCGCTGCTTCACAGCCGCTAAGACAGACGCAGGTGGTGTTGTGCAAGGCGTTGCATTCAAGGCAGTGTTTAAGACAAATAGGGGAACGGAGACATGTGCAGGAGTGGTCGGCTTCGGGTTCAGCCTTACCGAGCCCCAGTGCTGGTATCTGCTGGGAATCAGACCTGGCTGAGGCACTCTTGGTGGTCTTGGACGGGTTTGGTGGTGAACTGTAAGCTGCTGCGGTGCTGCATGGTTGGACAGCAGAGGGCAATGTGCTGCTTTCAGCTACCTGGATTCCAGCATGGGGACCCTCGCCATCACTGGCTTTCAGATCTTTCTGCTCCCCATTAACCTGCTCATCTCTGTACAGATCCACGACCCCGTCGGGTGGCCCCGCTGCAGGCTGGCTGATCTCAAGCGTCTTCTTGGTGTTGTCCAGGGCAACCTGTTGGGAGGCAGGAACAATGACTTCTGTTCAGGTTGGCTGAGGTGGTCACACCAAACTTAAATTCTTGAATTCAGCACAAATCTAAAGCTGAAATAAACCTGAGGGTCTAGATCAGTGCATCCAGCTCCAGTCCTGAGGGCCACAGTCCTGCAGGTTTTTCTTTTTTCTACCTTGTCCTGTCCAGCACGGTGGCGGCAGAATGATGGTTTGGATATATATATATATATATATAAAATTTTAAATCGTGGAATTTTTGTTGCTGGGCCCGACCAGAGGGGACAGAAGGGGAATAGTGAAGAGAAGTAAAAAGGAGACCTGCAGGTTTTAGATGTTTCCTGCTCCAACACACCTGAGTCATCTCTTCAACAGCTTGTTTCCAAGTTCTGCCCAAACATGTCGACCCATTAATCTGATTTAGGTGCTGCAGCGGGAAACATCCAAAACCTGCGGGACCTGACCGTGGACCCCTGGTCTAGACGGACTGACTTCAGATCACCTTATTCATCTGAAGGGTTGAAGTCATCTGAAGGCTCAGCGAGCAGCGAGCAGTTTTCTGCGTTCTCCCCAGACACCAACCCGCACCAACAACCACGATGCTGGACATGTGGACACGGGAAACCTCTTAGACCTCGCCGAGCATCGGTAAGTCACGCCGGAGCAGGATTGAGCCGGAAAACTAAGCATATAAAAACGTCTCAGAGTTTTATGAACTGATCTTGGATTAATTAAACCCGAATCGATGGAGCTCTCGAGGTTCCCGAGCAGGAAGATAAATTTCATCAGGAGCTTTCTGCAGTACGTGAGCGCACACAGGAATCCAAAAGGACGTTTCTCTCCATCCCACGCTGCCAAAATACTAAGAATTATTTAAAGAAAAACCGTACAACACAAATTTATATCTTCTATAACGAACCATGGGATCAGGACGAGTATGAAGTTCCTGATCCGGTGGTCGTAAACCGGCAGATAAAAGCCTGCGGTCTGGATTTGGACCTAGAGACCTGCTGACCGACTGGAGACGTGATAAAGATGGCGCGGCTTAGTGATGCAATGTTTTCTATCAGATAAATATTTCATGTTTACAGCATTATTTTCTGTAATAACCTAATAAAAAAGCGTGTGGAGAGCGTCTACCGAAGAGAAACTGACCCCGTCCACTCATCTCATCCAAGCAGACGTACCTGCAAGCTGTTTCCTTTCAGCCTCTCCCTCACCACGCCCAGCTCCCACCGAGCGTCGCCGGCGTGCTTCCCCAGAGCCGCCAGCAGAAGGTGGCACTCGCAGCGGGCCACGAAAAAGGCACAAGACAAACGTAGGAGATCTTCCAGGAAAGCGGGGCTGACTCTGGGCGACTGGAGGCAAAGCTGCTGAGGCCAGGACGCGCTGGGCTGGTATCCCAACAGCCCAAACAGTTTCTCAATCTGGGGCATGGACAGCACGGGTGTGATGCAGTGGGTAAATGTACCAGAGTACATCTGGAATAGAAGGAGAAAGAAAAGGATAAATCCCGCTTCAACGGCACTTCGGATCATTTCAGCTTTCTGGGTCTACCTTGATGACTCTGTACTCCTTCCTCCAGGGACCCACATACAGGTTTAGGGCTGCTTGCTCTAGAACCTCAAAGGCTTTAGCCAAGCGGCGGAGCTCCCCTCCGGTTTTCCCTCTTCTGCTGCATGTCGTTGCTGCAGCGGCCTTCAAGGACTCCTCCATTACCACGAGCGGATCCAGACCCAGACAGTGTTTCTCCGCAGCGTCTCCATCCTTCAACAAGGCCTCCACCTGCATCCACAGTTCCTCATCTCTGCAAGCCAGGCTGGAGCCCCGCCGCACAACTTGCTGCTCCAAGCTGTGATCATACACCCGCACGAGATCTACGGCAATGGAGACGCTCATCTCTTCCAACCATCCATCAGAGACACACAGCAGAAAGTTGTCCAAATGAAGAACCTTGATTTTCCATTTCAACACACAGATCTCACTATTAGACAGAACTGCATCGTGGTTTAATTCTACCCGAATCCCTTACCAGTTTTACCCAAATATCACATTATCATTGTGTGTCTTTCAAAGCTGTAGACACTTCATCAAACACAAGATGGACGTTAAAGGCCAGAAGGAAAGCAAAAATCCGTCTAGTGAGGCCATAGTGGTAATAAATAACATGAAGGTACAGTAATATTCACTGTGTTAAACTCACTAGCTTCCCCCATAGCTTCACTGTTCCACACGAGTCTGCTGGCATCCGGATGCAGCTGCTGAGAAAGCTGAGAAATGTAGCCTTGGAACAGACGTGCTTAGCTTTGAGCTAACTAACTGAAAGTGAAACCGATTTCTAGCAACTAAAATAACGTTAGCTAACCTGCTTTTTACTTCCACGACTCAATTTCATTTTTAGCTCAAAATATGAAACACAACAAAACTTCTTCTTTTTCGGATACATGGAACAACAATGGGCTTAGAAATGTAGAAGACGTTATTCAGCTCGCCCAACTTTCACACCTAAAGTCCCAATTAGACGGCCAGTCGCTGTGGAGGTACCCGGAAGTAAAAGGAAAAATTCCCAGAAACGTAAAAAGTTACTAAAACTAAAATACCGCCATGGTTGAAGCTTCAGACTGTAAAACCTTCTAAAACAGATCTGCAATCCGGGAGGAAACGATGCGCGTGAGCGAAACTAACGTTACTTTGCGTCCATCTAGAAGCCGGAAATCGATTCAATATGAACTTTATTTTACAGGCCGAAGAAAAACAACTCACCTGTGCCTAGTATTTATTCAGGCGATTCCCGGACGAACAGGATGAAAACATGTTCTACCGCCAGACGTCTCTGCGCCGTCGGTGATAAAGTAAACATTGTCACGTGGCACGGATTTTCCCAGATGGGCGCGCTTGGAATGCGTGTCAGGACGGGCCGAAACAGAGGGGTGGGGTCTCCCATTAGGTTTCCATTAATATGCAGACAATAAAAATAATGCTATTTATAAATAAATAAATAAGTTAACTGGTAAGATTATAAAATAAAAGCAAACAGGTTCTAGGAAAATATTTAATAAAAATATAATTAGATGTGAGGCGTTTCATACACCAGATGTCAGCATTTCATCGCTACGACCTTCGCGCGAACTCCCTGACCTGGGGTCACCTGGGGTCACCTGCTACTGGAACATGTGTGCAAAAGTATTCGCCAACATTTATATGTAAATAACAATGTTTATTATTTTTATTGTTGCTTGTTTTTTTCAGTTCTTGCTACAATTTCATTCCCTTCCAGGGATTTAGAAAGTTTTCTGATTCTGATCATTGATTTGTTTTAGTGTGTTTATTTTTTATGGATGGCTATTTATTAATAAACAGTAGGTGTGTATGTGTTGTCGGTGCATGGCATCCCTCTGTCCAGGACAAAGAGAGAAGTTAACATTGACTCTCCATCATCTGAAACTGGTCCAGCCTCCACAAAGACACACTGTAGAGTTGAGTCTCTTTGTTGACCTGTGGGCGGGGCTTCGGTGGCTCTGGAGGGTGGGACTGTCCCTTTGGTTTAGTTTAAAGCTCCCTGGTTTGAGCGAGATGCTCTTCACAAGCCAGCAGCTTCTCTTCCAGCGGACTCAGCGTGCCACCCTCCATCCTTCGTCCTCGTGCAGGTCTGTGTAGCTGGACTCAGCATGTCGAACTCAGACAGGGTGGTGTTAGCTCTGGGAGGAGCAGGGACGGTGGGCTCCGGAATAGTTAAAGCCCTGTTGGATAAAGGTGAGCCCATCTTGCAACACAAATCACTTTGTTCTGCAAACCTTATTCTTTGTGTGCTTTCTATCTGCTAGTTTATTTGGCCACTAAAACTTTATACACAGGGGGTCATGCGTGGATTTGAAGTGTTTTTAGTGAGAATCTTCTTGTTAGATTATTTATGAGACAGTTTTACTTCTACAAGTAACCAAATACAATTTCCTCTGATTTGATTAGCATAAGCATAAACCCTCCCCAAGCACACACGTTTTAGATGCTGACCGTGTGCAGGGTGCCGCCTCCTCCACACAGTGACAAGTTGTTTTAGAGACGCGTATAAAAGTAAACCAGATTTTTTACAATTCAATTTATTAATCATCAGTATGAACAATGAACAAAACTTTATGAAGATATTTTTAGATTGTGGAAGTCCAGAAAAGTTTCTTTGAGTAAGAGTTTAAAATTCTATATATGTACACCTGAGAAATGTCTGAATGTTTGCATAAATATGATCCATGACAGGCCCTCACCATGATACCACCACCTCCGTGGATCTCAGATTAGAAAAGATGATTATGTTGCGATGCTGTCTTTCTATTTCCCAAATACTAAAAGAAAGAAAAAGAATCCACCATAAATATTAGAACTCTCGCATTTCCATCATTTTTCCAGTTTTCTGTGGTCTTTAGTGTCCAGGGGCCTCATGTCTGAACCTGAGCAAAGCAAAGCAGGTGGCGTGCGTAGGGAAAACAGGAAGCGCGGCACAAAAACGGCCAGATTTCTAGAAGTGTGCGCACACACAAGCAAAGAGAAAGATTCCAGCTGGGGTGCGAGATCACCACCGAGGGTAGAAACAGAGGGGGGCACACCTGGTGAAGGTGACGTTTCTAACCAACGTCTCCCGTCTCTCGTCATCTCGGGTTTTATTCCGGACCGCTCTCCAGGTTTTCTCTCGGGGCAGAATACCCGAGGAGGTAGGGTTGACTAGAACTGGTGTACACACCGGTTAGAAATGAGGCCCCTGGTCCTTTATTCAATCCAGCTTTATTTGTTGTACCAATAACAACGATGTCGTCTCAGAGCAATTCACATACAATCAATACGAGCCAGTTCCTAATAAATAAGAGCCTAACAAAGAAAAACCAGCATGTATCTAAACTGATTCAATCCCCACCCTAACCCGAAGGAAAAACTTCTGGCAGAACCAGAACCAGAACCAGAACCAGAACCCGGTTCAGGAGGCGGAGCAAACCTTGGTCTACTGCTGCTCCGAGGATGTGGAACAGGCGGCCTCTAAATGTTACACATTCAGTGATTTTATAGTTTTTAGGACTTTTACTTCAGTTTTTGTTGTATTCTATTGTTTATTCACTGCTTTATGTTTTTATGTTTTACACATTTTTACTGATGCTTTGTCTCATCTGTCACTGTGTGAAAGTGCTTCATAAATAAAGTCAGCATGGCATGGTCCCCAGGAGCTTGCACATTTATTGTCTAGTGATTCGTCCTGAGTTGGAGTGAGTGTGTATAGAAAACAGACGATGGAAGGATGTTTGGGATACTTTGGTTGCCATGGCAGCATGATATTAATCAGAACTTTTCTTCATCGCTATCAACAATAAAATCACAGTTTATAGTCGGAGGTAGACGAGTGTCTTCATCCCTGGAGGTTGTTTCCACGCTTTCCTTCCATGAATGGATGATGAGTTTACTGGCGGCAGGTCTGCAGCTTTGCTGCTTAAACTGAAGAGAAAAACATTTTTATCCCTTCATCCGCATTAACGTTAAATTTGCTGTTCGTGCTTGTCAGTGTAAACCATTTCTTTGACTATCTGGTGGGTTTTATAGGTTTTAAGGTGGCCGTTATCTCCAGGGACAGCAGCCGGCTGGAGAAACTTCGATCGCTTGTCTCTCCAAACACAAAGAACAACCTCACCACCATAGTGGGGAATGTGGGTAAGTTCTCCTCCTCCTCTCCTGTGGCGATTCTTTGTTCTTGTCCACAGCTCTTAATGCACAATTTCCTACGTATTTAAAATATTATTTGTATGAGCTTGATAGAAATTAACATGGCGTGTAGTATATATTTGCATCGGTTCCACTGAGGATTCCAGATGGCTGCAGACGTTTGGGTGCTATGCAGTCATGTGAACATCGTTTAATTCTGAAGTTCATATCTGAGCATAATAGAAGAATGTAGGAAATATAACCTCGACGTGCAGCAACACATATTATACGGTTTATTTGGCCAAAGCAGCGTGTGAAACAGCAAGTCTGCCCTCACTGTTCCATAAGAGCTCAGAGGGTTGGTGGCAATCAGGCTCCGCCGATGAAATTCTACTGATTAAATCATCATCGGGAAGTACGAACACTTCTGTTAAAGCAGAACGTTTGCTGGTCTTGAGCTGTCAGGTGTATTAATACAGCACCATGCCAAGAAGGAAATCCGTAAAGCAGTTGTTGTAAATCTGGGATCAATCAGCTGCCAATCATCCCAGAGGGTCCATCCCAAGGTCAGACCACGCCACGAAACAAGGAGAGGAATCTTCCAGCATGTTAAAGTTCATTATCATTTAGAAACAGGCTGAGCAGATTTGGCTTATTTGGAAGGTTTGACAGGAAAAAGCTTCATTTTCCAAAGTAAAATCGGAATGAAGTCCAGGAAAAACCAAACCGTGTCTCACCACAACCAACAGCACGGTGATAGAGAGGTGATCCTTGCTGCCACAGAATCCAGTCTTTGCAAGCCTGTTCACGCCTGTGGGGCACCGACGGGATGTCACCTCCATAATATGGGATTTTAATAACCTAGTTTTGTTTCAGCCAGCCCATCCAGGCTGAAATATAGTTGGTTCTGAACCTGAAAAGTCGTTTCTCAACCAGAAAAAAAAAATAGTGGCTGTTCCTCTCAAACTGTGACATCAACAGAGAGTGAAGGCTGGGTTCACCTGAAAGGCCAGACCCAATAATCCGGAAGCTTAGGAAAGTGAAGAGGAGCACTGCAACAGGAAGGAGCTGATGTGCTGAGCAGCGTGACGGGGCAGCAACCAGTAAACCACGTAACAGGGGCATAGAATTCACTTCTAGCAGCCGCCACAACCAAAGAAGACGCCCGCCGAGGACCACCTCCCACCCCGGATCCTCCACAATGAAGAAGTCCATGAAGTAAAGTCCTCCCACTTTGGTTCCAGTTACCTCCGCGAAGTAAAGTCCTCCCACTTTGGTTCCAATTAAACTAGTGTGAATGCAAGCTGGTTCACCAGACAGCATGAAGCTAGTACAGAGATCCCAAACACAGCAGCAAATCTACAACAAAATGGCTAAAAATGAGAAAAGTCAAGGCGTTAGCGTCAAAAACTTTTGGCATAAATGTGGCCTAACTTACGACGTTGAAGGTTTGTGAGTGTGACTGCCAGAACTCAGTCACATGACCACCACATAAGGAAGGCTTTCCGTTTTAGGTACACTTCCGGCCCAGAAAACACGGCCGTAATACACGTCCAGGCCAACAACTGACATCTGGTCCACCTCTGGCCCACACAACACCAGCCAGTGCCACATGGGCCAAAAGTGGGCTGGATTCGGCCCAAACGTGTCTGCGATCTGGGGGTGGTCCAGACCTCACCCTGACTGAAATGTGTGGTGGAACCCGCCTGCAAATCTCAATGAACTGAAGTAAAGTGAAGAAGAGAGGCCAGAACATTTTCCACAGCCGTGCGAGAGCATCACACGGTGTTATGGCTGCCTTACGTCCACCGGGCTGTTGAGGGTGTAAACTGCTTCTGAATCTAAAGACAAGATGTCAAACATCATGTTGTTGCTCATCTGCAGCTCGGTTGATCAAACTTTGGGCCTTTTACCAGACCAGAGGATTTTCTTCTATGTCCTGATGTAACAAACTTTAGGATAAAAGTCTACTTTCTTTTTCACGTGACTGATGTATTTATGTAACATTAGCAAGCGTCCGCTAAGTATTGGCGAAGCTGTGTGAATGTGCTCAGAACCAGCTGCCATGAATCCAGGGTGGAGCCCCAGCGGGAAGCCTGTCGTCTCCTGAACCTCTGCACCTGTTTCAGGTTCAGAGGAGGGAGCCGAGCAGGTGAAGCAGGCGCTGCTGAAGGAGGTGGGGGAAGTGACCGACATCATTTCCTCTCTGGGTTTCAGCTGGTGGCAGGGCGGACCCCCACATACCCAGTCCCTCAAAGATCTACACTGGGTGAGCACACAGACGGGAGTTATAACACAACGACATCCTTTGCACCCAAGCCTGGATGCTTTACGTGCTTTTAGTGGTCATCCAGGTAGCAGGTCTTTAATGGTAGTTTAAGGCAAGTCTGCAGGACGTTTCTGTAGCTGAGCATCCCCTCTCACCTCTGCAGGTCATCGAGACATTGCTGTACTCCACGTTTGTGTCATGGAAGGCTTTCTTCCCCCTGGTGAGGGACAACTCTGACTGCACGTACACCTTCATCACAGGTGAGTGTCGGGGGAATAAAAGCGTTCCATTGTTGGCAAGTAAATCCATGAAGCTTCATGTCATTGATGATGCTGCAGCAGGAAAACAGGCTCAGGAGAGTCTCCAGAAGTTGTTTTCCACTCATCCAGTTACACACAATCAGGATTCTTTCATAGCTCAAACTTCCAAATAGGCAACAACAAACGAAAGATATTGGAAATAATTCCAGCAGCCAACGCTTCCTCAGCAGGGTAAAAAGCTGCTACGTTCTGCTGCTTGGTTCCACAGGAGGAGCTGGAGAGAAGCTGCTGATGCCCGGCACCGGCTTCCTGACGGTGGGGGCTGCCAGCGCTCTGGCCTTCTGCCAGGTGCTGCGAGAGGAGTACCCTGAGGTGCCCTGCAGACTAAACCAGGTGAGAGCAGCAGGATGCCACTAACAAACCGGTAGAATCACATGACCCGAAGGTGACATGTCAACTCACAGCTGGCTGAATGTTAAAGAAATAAATTCATCTTATTTTTTAGTTTTCTTCAGAATAAAAATAAAGCTGCTACAGAAATATTCCGTGTTCGTCCCTCTCGACCCAGAAACGGTGCAGCTGTTTCTCTGTCCTCTGCACGGTGACCAGATAACTCTGCATCTGTTCACAGCTCGTGTGAGAAATCCAGAAGCAGGACGTGATGTCCAGTGTCCTCCTGCCTCTCTAACCTCTCTCCATTCCTCCGGGCAGGTGAAGATTGACACAGGTGTTGCTACGCCTGAGCGCATGGCGCCCGGCTACCTGAACCACCTGGACCTGGGTGAGGCTGTGGCCACCCTTGTGGAGAGACGAAACACCTCGCACACGGTTTTTACCATCAACTGCCCGGCGGACCTAAAGACCGTCCTCCTGGAGGGAAACCTGTAGACTCTTTGCCGTCGTGGGGAACACAAGGCTTCTGCTTCTACACCCGTTCATTTAATCCCCTGCAGCTGTGAACCCATCCATGCTGTGTGCTCTCTGTTGTCCTGCCTCTTCTCACGATTAGCAAGTCGTTTACCTGCATGTGCCACTGTGATGAAGCACCTTCTCTGCCCGTGTTTCATTATGCAGCTTTGCTTGTGCATGGAGGACGTGGTAACCAGCGAGGCTGCAATTCCCTCATCTGATAAACTGTTTGCTATAAAATCGGACTTTTGTATGTAACTGGATCAAGGAGGCAGAGCTTGATGGCAAAGGAAGAGGAACCCAAGCAGGTTTAGCATCTTTTCAACTAAAAAGTCGGGATTCAGGAAACGCTCGGGAGTTTTCTCCATTCATGGAACAATAGAGGAAAACGTAGATGTTTCTTTGGGTGTCCAGTGATGTAGATGCAGCGATGTGCAAGTAGAGGAGGAAGCCGAGAAATAAAGCTCTGGACTCCACAGGGTAGCGTGGTTCCGGATAGAAGATGTTCAGGACTTTTAAATCTGTCCTGATGGACGGAAGATATTAGAAACGGAGGCTTTCCAGGTCTGAAGTGTTGGAGTAGTTGAAATGTAAAAGATCTAGTCCAAGGTTGTCTGCAGCTGCATGATGACGTGTTGTCCAACATTTAGCTTCTGTTAGCGGGAAATTACATCTAAATGTTGAAAGTTGTTCATTTTGCATTGAAACACAAATAAACATGATATATTCTCCATTCTCAGTCCTGTGTGATCACTGACGTTTTTGCTTCTGGGTCACGGGGATGAAAAGAAGGAATTAATGCTAAGATGGGTTCAACTGGGGGGGCAGGACAGGCTAGCGCGACTCTGACCTGTTCACATGCACCACGCCGCCTCATTTGCTTGTTTTTGGGGGCAGCATGTCCCTAAAGTGAAGAGATCACAGAGGGCATTGTTGTCGTGCATCAGGAATCTCTCGTGTTAACACAGTTAGAGGCAGGAACGGAGAGTAGTAGGCTTTAGGTGGGAGGGGGTTGTTTTGAACTTGTCAGCTGAAAGCTCAACTAGGCAAATTATCATTGAACTGCAAATTGAAGCCCAATGGGCAGCACCTCCCTCCTCCCCCCCGGAGAGGAGGAAACGGTTAAATTACCCACACAAAGCAGCCAAGTTTGCTCTTGTGACTCATTCTAATGATAAAAGGAAGACGGCCTTTGTTTCAGAAGGAATGAGGGGCCAGAGTCCTCCAGAAGGATGCTCAGCAGGCCGGGATCCAGGCAGGATGGAACTGGGCATCTCTGGCCATCCCTGCCAATATGACACGAATTTTACAGATATCCTCCGGTTCCAGACTAGGACTAGTTAAACACCGGTTGATCCGGTTCTTATGGCAAACAAATGGGCTGTTCTTGAAGTCTGGGCATCCTTCAGAGACATCATGAAGGTTGCACACTTTCACAGAGTCAATAAATATTTTTCATTTATTAGAAAAGTGTAAAGGAACTAATACAAACCCACAGTATCCCAGATCCTGACTTGTTGCCGGTTAACAGTGTGGATGATTCTTTTAATTTTGTCAAGATCCATGGAAATAATTTATTTCTCCAAAAAACACCTAAAGGTCCGCTAGACTCAGTACAATGAGGGACTTGTACGGCAGGGGGTTCAAACCTGCATCACACTGCACCGGTTAAACAAACAGAGCTGTCGTCCTACATGCCTCGCTATGTAGTCCACTTCCTGCATTTGGTCCACATGACATGGACCGAGACCTAGGTTAGCAGGCGGGCCAGAGGCCACTTCTTCGATCCGCATCAGAGTTCATTTGCGCGTTCACACCTCCCCAAACGAACTGAATTTTTAGAGCAAACAAGCTAGAATTAGAATCCGATTGGCTGGTGTAAATTAAGTGGTCCACTTTTATGGATAGTCCAGTTCAAACTCTGGTGCGGACCAATGAAGCTTGAAAATCTGGGGTCTTGATTCACTTGCAAGTGAATCCTTGAGGGGTTCCTTGCAGAATGAAAGCAAACGGAGCGTCCAGTGAAGCAGGAAGTGAGGTAGATCATCATGGCGGATGTCTGGCTGCCTCTCCTGCTGTGCATACTGGACACATTCTGGTGAAAACTGGACCAGGTCTGACCACCAAAGTAACAAAAAAAACAACAAGATTACATAAATTGGGTGTTTCTCTATTGTTTACTTGTGGTGAATGAGCCTTTTTCAGGCCTGGCTTCATTTCAGCTTCTTCCTCTCTGGGGCCGGTTTGTGAGATAGTCCAGAATCCAGTCTGCCTGATGAAGGTCCACCCCAGCCCTCTCCAGTTATGCTTTCAGGAC
>JBAMHW010000010.1:33767099-33779194 GCA_037177495.1 Rhadinocentrus ornatus
CCAGAGCTGAGGTTCCACACAGGAGGTCTACCAGAGCTGAGGTTCCACACAGGAGGTCTACCAGAGCTGAGGTTCCACCTTCAGCTTGAGACTCAGGTTGAAGACCTGCTCCATAACTCCACACAGTTCATCTGTGCAGGACTTCAGGAGCCTGGAGTTGAAGCCGTCTGGTCCGGCAGCTTTTGTGGCCTTGATCCTCCTCAGCTCGGTTCTCACCTGGGCTGCTGTGAAGGAGAGGGGTGGGCAGGGGGGCTCTGTGCTGGGGGGGTAGTCCAACTGGGACCTTTATGGACCAGAATCCAAAGACATACTGGTGAGATGTTCTCATTGCTTTCTTCCATAAACAGTCCTGCTTGTCTGGATTAGTAATGGATTACTTCCATCCTGTGACTGAACGTTTGGTGTTTCACCACTTTCAGATTCTCAAAGGTTTTCTTCATCCTTCGGTAACCCTCATCTTCAATCCGCGTCAGAGTATCAGTGCGCCGCGTTCTTCATTCTCTTCAGCAGCCGAGGGTTACGAGGAAAGTCAGAAAGATTTCATGTCAGGGGAAGACTTGTTGTGAATAGTTTGGAGGAGTGTCAAAGGCTCGTCTGCTCCTGATTAGAGGCTGGAAAGGGACCAAAACTTTAAACCAGAAGGAAAAACACAAGATCACGTGCAGCTCTGCCTTGCGCAAGAATTCACCAACAAGTGTTGAAGCTTCCATCTAAAAAGTCAGTAAATTATCACTGAAAGTTGGATCCTGAAATTAGCCCATAAACACGTTGTTGTTTAATGTCTGCTGTCATACACTCCAGAGGTTTTTCTCCAATCAGCAGCCAGCTTTGGGGTCAAGGAGGACGAGTCCTACATCTGTCTCCAAGTGTCCCACCACACCAACAATCAGCCAAATTATAGCGCACACGCATAAACAAGCACGTCAACTGTAAACGTACATTGTTTATATAAAGCTTCACATTCGCTGGCACTGAGGGGTCCAGTGGGTTTACACACACTTTGGTTCGGGTGTGTGTGTTTCTGCTACTTTGGTTGTTGGTGTGATTCATGTTGCTTTTAGGAACTCCTGATGATTGACAGCTTATTTACCTGTAACAGCTGTGTAGCAGCTGGTTGGACTGAAGCTCGCTGCTTCTACCTGCTGCATCTTTGTCTCCTCTTCCTGTTTCTACTTTCTTTTTTACTCGTCTTCACTACCGTCCTTTTTCTGTCCCCTCCGGTCAGGTCCAGCAACATTACATAAAGCCCATAATCCCAAATAAATAAAATATATTTAAACAAATAAATGAAATTATCAAGTGGAGCCTTCTTCCCATTTAGCGTCTCTTGGCAGAGCACATTTGTTGCGTAGAACGCAGCAGCCAGACCATCATTCTGCCGCCACCATGCTGGACAGGACAAGTAAAAAACCAGTGACCTAGTCGTTTCCAGCAGAAGACACGCTGGCCAGGGCCCCTCCAGGGTGGAGTTCAGCCGCAGGTGGAGCGCTCATCTAACCAAATTCAGCTGAAAATAAAGGTGGAAAAACACTGATGACCTCAGAAGATTGGAGGTTATTCGGTCGTTGCGAGGAGCGAAGAGGAGGTACGTTTCCCTCCGGTTCCCAGGCTTCAGCCTCCCTTCAGCGCCGACAGTACTAGACTCATTCATCATCAGTCATCCATCATTCTTCTAAGGTGAGAACACGGCTCCACGCGCTCCTCTGCAGCCTGGATCTGGTCTTAGCTGGACCCCCAGTGACCTCTGGGTAACGTCCTTTCTGCATCTACACAGGAAGCAGTTTGATAATCCATGAAATAAACTTAGTAAAATCAGGTTCCAGACGTTAGCTTTAAACATTTGTCTTCTCTTTATTGACTCTCCTCTCAAACATACATTTAGAATTATCAAGCTTCACAGGACAGTTTAGCAATAAAACACATTTTTCTAAAGAAATGCAAAATGCACAATAAATCAAGTTCGGCTCACAAATGATCAGTTTCCTTCCCTGTGAAGACATGAAAATGCTTCTGCTCTTTACTTCACAAAACGCAGATAATAGAAAACAATTTTTAAGACATCTTTTTACAAGCGATAGAAAATAAAATATACATCTTAAATAGTGAATTCAAACATACAAAACAGATAAAAATGAAAAGGTTTCTGTGTGATTGGAGGCAAGACGTCTTCAGGTTTGTCTTTAAAACACATTAAATCAGCATTTCTGCACATTTTGAGCTTGTTAACCTGAGGAATTCTGGGTTTCCTGATACCGTCGTCCCGGAGTTCGATTCCCACCAGCCAATCCTGCTCCAGGGCATCATGACCCACTTTGCTCCAGAAGGAACTAAAACTCACTTCTGTGGGAATCCCTTTAAAACACGAGCTGCAGCTTACCGGTGGAAACCAGTGGCTGACTGGACGGGAACAGACTGGAGACACGATTAACGTCCTGAATTTGAAGGTTGGGAGCTTAAAAAAAAAAAAAAGACAACGAGCTCTTCAAGTTAACACCCATTTCAATGTTTGTGTTTAAAACTAAACCGCCTCCACAGAAAAACATAAAAATGCCAAATAAGATTTTTATACATGGATACTTGAGCGCCACGTGACCGGCTGGTTAAACATGAAGGTTAGCACGCTACGCTAACGTAGCCGCAGAGCTCGGAGGGGAGGAATGACACGAGCTGACGTTACAGAACTCAAAAAAAGATTCAAAGTAAATAAAAAAGTAGAAAATGTATGAAAGTGGATAAGAGGAAAAACAAGTTCATCAGGGTTGCATACTGAACAAGAACAACTGCGAGTTAGATGCACCGGTGGCCCCTTCGGCTTGTAATCTAGCAGACACGTAAAGAACGTTTCCTCCGTAAGTTCCACCAATCCGCTGCTCCTCCGGCCGCCTGAGCCCGTCCAGGCCGACGCCCACCTCCACGCACAAAGTGCACAGATGAAAACTGCATGCCGTGTGGATGATTTCTGCTTCTACACGGTCCGGTTTCCGCTCCAGAGGTTTTCTAAACGCCCAGCTGGACAAGAGCAGAAGCACGAATCCCGGCTCCATTAATCCGATTTACTTAAACTGCTGGTTTATGCGCCAGATGCATCGTCCCCCTGCAGGAGGCCGACTCCGACAGGTGGGTGACCTCGTGCTTCCTGAGCGTCTCCACCTGCACCAGCGAGCCAGAGGGAAGACTGAAAGAAGCTCTTCGGCATTACCAGCTCTTTATTTCCTGAAGGGCGCTGGTATGTTTCATTTGCTAGACGTGTTGCAGTGGTCGGGCCAGACATCCATCATCGTACCGAGGGGGGTACACGAGGGGGGAAGATATCCACACAGGGATGCTTCGACATGAAAAGTGCCACAAACAGCCGAGAAAAGAAAACCGGTTGAAAGTCGTCTGCACAGCTGGCCAGAGGGAGAGAAAGCCGGGTTCTTTATAAAGCAGAACGGAGCCAGAGAGGAAAGATGCTCAGCAGGACGCCCCCAGCAGGGCTCGGTCAAGCTCTGTTCCGTGCAGCGGCGGCGGTTTAGCCCCGGAAGCAGCAAAAACCGCTCTGAAGGTGGGTGTGAAAGGTGTGCTTGCGTGTGCAGATAGCACGCATCAACGTGCAGGAGCTGCAGGGACGGCCGTCTCTTCTCCACGGTGCAGATGAAGCGTCTGGATGACGAGCAGCAGTCAGTCTGAAACAGAACAACCTGGAGTTTGCTGGGGGGCATCGTGAGTAGAGCTGGTTATAATCTGCATTCACAAATAAATCTGATTCTTTCTCTACGTGTCTGGAGCCTTTCCAGCCACAGATGGGTCCACACGCAGGCCTACGTATGCCATGCTAACTACAGCACGTCACTGCGACATGCACACAAGATGGTCCTGGTCCAGAGAGGCCACCTACATCTTCTAACTTCCTGTCAAGGAAAACCGGAGATAAGGAACCTCATCAGGCTGTGAACAGCAGACGAGGTCATGAAACTTCACCCATCTCGTCTTTGCTCATCAAACTTTAAGTTGCAGCAATAAATCTTCTGCCTAATCAGACGAGCCCAGTTTTACCCACATTGGTCCGATTCCTGCTGGACGTTCCTGCAGCTAAACGCACGAACGTGTCGCAGATTTCAGCAACAGCAGCTTCGATCAGCTATGGTACCAGACTTGCTCAGTACAGGCTCGGCTGCATGTCAGCGTACAGCGCTCTGCACACATAACGCCATTTTTCTGGCCCGATATGTGAACAACAAGATAAGCGTGAAGCGGGGAGGAAAGAGGTCAACGAGCTTTAAATGTAAAACATTTCAGTTGCAATAAGCAGAAAACAGATTTCCAGGTTCGTCTCTTTTCTCCATTAAAAGGAGAACCGATTAATAAATAACCGGCTCGTCTGTGGTAGCAGTTACTTTTACTGAAGCAGCATCCGTCTGGTCAGACGTTCAGCTCGCCTCCGTGCGACGGCGTTTCCTGCAGAGGAGGCCCCGCCCTCCTCCGCGGTTAGCAGCTGATGAACTAGAGACTTTGTCACAGCTCATTTCTGCTACGTTTCGCTGGTGGTGGGGTGGGGGGCTTAGGTTTGGGAACCACTGCTGTACACGAACTTTGATAAGACTCAGGAACTAAGTGACGCCAAACGAAGTGTCTGTCCCACACCCCCCGCTCATCTGCTTCTCATTTAAATGATCTGAAACTGAGCGTCCCACGAAAGGATCAGGATGAGCTCCAGTTGCTGCAGGTTCTCACCTCATCACATGAGCTTGTCTAAAGGAAGGTGAGCTCCTCCTGCGTTCAGCGACTCAACATAAGCCAGGGCACTCTGCAGGGAGGTCAGACAGTAGCCCTCCTCTCCTATCAAGTAACTGCAACAGAGACAAGAAGTCAGTTAAAACCAAAGTCAAACACAGAAAGTCCATCTTTTCATTTCCCGTGTCCAGAAAAAGAACCAAACAATCTAAAACCCATTTGTTTCTCTTCGCGTCCTCCTCATATTTCACACGAAGACTTTTACGTGATGAGTGAGAAGTTTTCCAGAGACGAGGAGGGGGAGGAGTCAGCTCTGGTCAGGCTTTGACCAATCAGAGCCAAACACGAGGCCGACCGCAGCCAGCATGTTGCATCGCAGGGACGAAAACTTCAGTCCAGACTTTACAGCCCAATCAGCTAAGATTCCGCTTTTTAAATTCAGGAAACGGCCTGGGAGTTCAGAGACAGAGCCCAGGGCTGTGGGTCGACACCACAGGGAACACCGAACCAAATAAGCCCTCCGCTGTCACACAGCCTGCCTGCCTGCAGTGTGGGGACCAGTGGAATATACTGCATGCAGTAATGTGGCTCAGATTTGGCTTTCTGGTTCGACCAAACCACATATTTACTGTAAAACAACCTAAAAGCGGCTCCAGCATCTGTCCTGAACCAACACAGGAACAGCTTGGGTCCAAGAGGAGAAGTCAAAGTCAGCTTTATTGTCAATCTTTTCACATGGACAAGACATACATCGAAATCGAGATTAAGTTTCACACTGTCCCGAAGATTTAAGGCATGGACTGATCCTGAGGCTAAATCAGTTGTGTGCAGCAAGTTGTGTGTCTAAGTTATGCATAGTAGTGCAGAGGTGCGTGTGTGTGTGTGTGTGTGTAAACTCCCACATACGATTATTCAGATCTGAAGGTCTGGTGGTTTCATCTCTCCACCCACTCAACTGTATTAAAATAAACTGGGACTTTATTTGGATTTTTATGGGAAGAAAAGCCCAAATCCCACATATCCTCACATTCTTTGGCAACAGGCAATCTAAGCAGCTGCCTCTTACAGCATGCCGCTTAATGGCCTCTAAGGTGCGGTTACAACTTGCACGCGATGATACTGAACATGATATTTATCACTTCGAGACCACCAGCCCTCAACCGCCGTACTGGATGACTTGTCTTAGTTTTTGGAAACATGTCCTTTTGCACCCATCAGCATCACAAGCGTAGAAAGGTCAGCATCGGCCCGTCCGTGACCGATCACGCTGGCTGAAATCCTCTATACATAATAAAACGCTTCTCCTTAAAAAGGCCTAAAACAATCGAAGGCTGAACGTTACACTAAAGCGCCGGCATCCCAGTCCAAAACAAATCTCTCAGAGCTGGTTTTCTGGGGGAAACCAGTTTAAATAGTTTGACCGACACGGTCTGGAAGGCACAAACTCCCGGCGAGAGCCTGCCTCTCTGGGAAGAATTGCTTTCATCCTGCTTAACAGGACTGCGTCTCAGCGGAAGTTCGACCTGAAATAGAAGACAACCATATGAAACGGCATTAAATTTGTTTTACAACTAAAGACCCATTTATGCTGGATGTAGAAGACGGATACGCGGACGGACATTCATCTGTCTACGGCATCGTTCACGCCTGTAAATGGTCCTCGGTAGGGTTGTCACCATACTAAAATTTTAACTCGATATAGATACAAGAGTGATACTCGATACTATTTTCCATGCTCTATAAGGAAAACAATTATTATTCCGTTAATTCAGGTCAGAACACCCCAAAAACAACAACACGGTAGAAGCAACACAACAAAAATACAGGAATAAATCTAAGAAAATACATTAGCAGCTTGAAATAAATGCATCATTTTAAAGCTGCGTGAGTTTGTGCAGACCGTCTTCATGCAGTCCAACAGTGATGTCGGCAGTTTGCTCACCGTGGTGCAAAAACAAGTGTTTTCACGTCAGTCTCAAAGTCTCCAGAAACACCAGAAAAAGTCTCCAAATCGGTGGCTAGTCGCTTTTTTCCTTTTAAAGAGGTCTGAAAACAGCTAATTATAGCAACAAAGGGTCCTACAGGGAGAAGCTGTAGGGTGGAGCTGCCCGCTGCAGTGCCTGTATAAAATGGATGGAGATGAACGCCAATGTGGCATTTAAGTATCGATACCCGTGCTAATTAATATCTAATTAGATATTAAATTTTAGAATCGATTAGGATCATCGATAGTCTCCGGTGAAACAAACCAGAGATGAAGAGGAAGAGCAGGAAGAAGGAGGAGGACCACAGCGAGGACAACAACTGTAGAGATGGGGGAACTTCTGAAGAAAGGCTGTATAGTATATACATCACCATGGCAACGTAAAGGGGACACTGAAGTATGGAGGGTGGCGAGGGTGACAACGCCTGAAACGAGGGCGCTCAGACGGAGCTTTGTTAATGCAACTACTTACTCAGCTGGAGGATAAACAAAGAAGAAGGAAAGTGGGACGTTTATGAGCTAAGCTCATCTGGTTCAGGTTGTCTACAGAGACCACAGCCCCTCCACGCAGCTGGCGCTGGTTCCATTCCCGCCCTAAAGTCCTTTGCTGGAGGTCGCCCCCCAGGAGACATTCATCCTGGAAGTGGAGAATCACAAGATCTTCGGGCGCTAGGTGGACTGCACTCGCGGGCGATCCGCACCCCACACGCTCCCGGTGTGGATTGACCCGCCACGGAGGTCGGAACAAACCCGCAGCGCCACCAGAATGCAGCGCATTGACGAGGAAGGGCGGGGCCTAATTACAAATCATTAGTTAAGCCCACAGGCGAGGTAAACTTTGAGAGCATCCGACCGCGTGCATGAAAACCGAGCATGTGCACGGCCAACACCGGGCGCGTGTACCTGATGCGAGCGAGTAAACTAGCAACCACGAGGAGGCATTGCACTGCGGGGGAAAAACGGTGTTTGCCAGCAGAGAATCAGCTGGTGAGAGCCCGTCCACCCACTGTGGACATGTGGACCCCTGTCCTCGCGGCGGGGACCAGCACGCTCTCCGTTCGCTCACTCAGCTGCCGGAGTGAGACAGAGGCAGAGACTTTGGCTGACATGTCTTATTCTGATTGGTCGGTTCCGGCGGACAACAGAGCTAATGTCAGAGAAACCTTCTGTCAACACGTAAATAAACAACGCTGAGATGTGTGTAAAGGGCGACTCCACTGAATTCTCAGGAAGCTAGACGTGACGTATTTAACTCGTCATGGAGACACATAATCAGAACCATGTTCGCTCTGACGGTGGTTCTAGTTGTGAAGCAGCAGCTGGTCACCAGCGTCCAGCTCCACCGCGGTCAGCTGAGGAGAAGGGCGGTAGAGTACTGTGTCGTCATAGCGACAGGACAAGAGACCGCCGGGATTCATTTAAAGCAGAATAAACCAGCCACTTCGTTCATTCGGAATCAGGTGTTTACAAGGTCGTTTAATTCAGATTCTGAATTCAAGGGGAATTAAAACTCATGTAAACGTGGCTAATGTCACTCTTATTGACAGTATGCCGCACTGGTCGGGCCTGGGGGATGATGGGTAATTTTATTTTGTCTCAACAAATTGCAGGACTTGTATCTACCTTTAAGATGACTCACCCCTCATGAATGAACTCCTCCAAAGCAGCACATTCTGACACCAGCTGGGGACTCTGACACCGCAGAGCCACGTAGGACAGGATGGGCAGGAGGTCGTCGGCGCCACTGTCAGATCGAAGCAGAGGCCATATTTATACGCTTACATTCAAAAAGGAATGACATTTACAAAGTGCTTTGGTCTGTATCGCCAAGGGGACTGAAAGCAAAATCCACTGCAGGTCTTAATGGGTGGAAATGATAAAGCCATTTTCTCTCCCCCAGATCAGCTGGAGGACCAACTGCCGCCTGGAAGATGATAACAGCCTGATAGCGTTTGCAGACACGGACCATTTGTTTATCAGGACTCACACGCAGGGCTAACCGCGGCTTGCTAGCTTGCGTGAGAAGCTAGTTTGATGGCTCCCAACTGACCTGGCTGCATGCAACCGGATACTCTCCTTCTGCAGGGCCTGGAAGGTGTGGACAAGCTTGTGTGACCGCAGAGAGCTGGACCTCACATCGTCTGAAATGGCAGCTCTGACTTCTAATCTGCAGAGTTCACTCTGGTAAACACCGATCTCTCACACAACAGCATTCCAGAGACACGACGACCCAGTCGCACAGCTCCAGAGGAAGATCTGGCTTCACTTTGCTCTGTTACACAGTTCATCCGACAACGAAGACAGAGAAACTGAAACAGTGCGAGTGTCTTAAATAAAAGGATACTGAGAGGGAAGACAACACAGAGAGAGAACGGATGCGCTCCCAGTTGGTCCCAGACAAGGAATGGAAAAGGAAATGCTTTGAAAAAGAGGGCAATGAGTAGAAAAGTGCTTCTGGTTGTGAAATAAATCTACTCTGACCGTAAGTCCCGGCACACATAGCTGCCTATCAGCAGAACATCATGGCTAAATCCTTTCCAAATCCTGAGTCGGGCCTAGAAATAAAAGTTGTGAGTGAATTGGAAAACAGACCGAAGCAGGAAAGTTCCCGAGAAAATGAACTCATTCAGTTCTTTAATCGCTGGGGACGCTGAAGTTTCACTCAAGCTAGATTTGGAGAAGATATCAATGGAACTGATCTGCCATCCTCCCTCAAAGTACCGTTTAAGGAAAGAATGCCAAACACACATGGTCTCAGAAACCAAATCACCAGGGAGTTAGATTCCCTGGTTTGACTCGTGTTTCCATTACTAATCCACTCACTGCTCCGTGTTCAACCCTCCGTCTCATCTGGCTGCTAGTTGCGTCTTTCAGCAGAGTTCAGACAACAGTCCTTCAGCGTCTCAACGTTTTGGGATGAAAAGCTTTAAGTGGCCAACTGTCTACTTTCCATCTCTGAATCAAATACAAAGAGACAGATATAGAGCAGCAGACATTGCCCGAGTCATCCTCAAAGCCCGTTAGCAGATCCATCTTCAGGAGAAAAGGAATGAGGACAAGAGAGTATGAAAAGACAAGATGTCGCATAACGCTTCTACGCGCTAATGTGACCAACTTGTCCCCCCCCGTACACCATTTTGTCTGTGTTGTGTCTTCTACTTGTAGACGCTTTAAGTCAAAATGCTGATTAGTGGGAAACCCTCCAGTGGTGTAAGGACGGCACGATTTTCTCTCCTCCGGTTCAAAACTCTGCATCTTCTCCTGTTTTTGTCTACGTTTCAGTTCACACACCAAACTCGGATGTTCATTCTTCATCATGAGCGCGGCAACCCACTGAGCCTTTGTCTGACTCTCTAACCATTGACACGGGAGTCCACAAACCCCCCTTGTTGGGCCCTGGTTTGTTCCAAGCTCAGACAGGACGACCCACTTTAGGGTCTGGCCAGGAAGAGACACTCTCCAGGGGGGCAGCTGACCCAGGACCGCTCATGCTGTGCCAGGCCTGAGTGAGCGCTGATGAGACCCGACAGTGCAGCTACCCAGCAGGGAGCCTTAAATCATGTTTGGGACTTTGAGACAGACTTTCCCTCCCTATTATACGATTGGAGTTGATGAGGAAATGACTTATTTTGAAGTTTAATGAGGTGCACCAGAGTATAAAAAAGTATACTTTTTATAACCTCACAGCCCTGCACTATACTTCAGTTAAAAACTTCTTATAATAACTCTTCGGCCGGGGACAAGGACAAGAAGAAGAAAGCCCAGTTTTCTGCAGTGATCCAAGGGAAACAAAGAAATGTCCCTTATTGCCTTTCAGAAGGTTTACTCACATAGCTGCTGTTCTGGGAGTGGAATCCACTTCTTGAAGACACCTGTAATCCTCGGCACAGGCACAGATCAGCCGTAACGTCCGAACTGGGGCACAAGATACAAGCGGTCATTTCATCTGTAATCTTTCCAGAACAAACGCATCATTACAGCAGTTAGATGCACAGGAGGAGTCAAACTACTTCCAGCTGCAAACACCTGGTACAATTTAACCGTTTCCCAACTGCTTGCCATCAAGTTCTGCACAAAACCTAACAAACCATTGATATGAGCAGCAGGATATGGTCGCAGCATAAAAACCTGCAGGAAGCTGGCTCAAGAGTCCAGAGCTAGTGCCACCTGGCCTAGAGGAAGAACCTACAAAAAGGCTGCAAGTGAGAACACAGTTTTCTGCTTTAAATGAGATTTTCAGCCCCAAAGACACCCTCCGACCGCTGAGCGGTTAATGTGTGATATATCTGATGGGTCGTCCTGCAGCATCCTCTGGATGTAAGGAGGATAACGTGGGTTTGGTACACCTCGATAACAAGGCAGCTAAATGCCCAAAATCAGCTTACCTTGCAGAGGTACAGGTTTATTCCACGGATTAATCTCTTTGCATTAACATGTTCATTTTGACAGTCCTAATAAAAACCCCACATTTAATTGGTAAATGTAGGCTATGTTTTTTTTTTTTTTTTTTTACAATGATAAGGGGACCCCTTCAAATCATCCTGGGCACTCTGTGGGGGTCAGGACCCCAAAAGGCTGATCTGGAGAACATGGACAAATACAACATAACTGCTAATGAATCAGGTATGTTAAGGAAACCCTTTCTGAAAAGGTTGTGCTTTAGTGTTAATAGCATCTAGTTCACTATTTACTCCTAAATTAGCATCAAACTGCAGAATAAACCTAAAATCTAAGAAAAGTCTTCATCTTTAGTAGAATTTATTGTTACTGAAGGGAAGCCTTTGATTAGAATAAAATGGGATGTGCCAACATGAAGTGGCTTACCTATGCATTCCAGCTTTCTCTGTGGACAGCAGTCCTGAACAAGAAGCTGAAGCTCCTGAACTGCAGATTCGTAGGGGTAGGAACCTTGCAATGCAGCGGGGTCCTGAGGAAACAGTTTCAGGGGAACACCGACATCTCCTGGAGAAGCGCTGCAGTACAGCCTGATGCTTTTCTCAAAGGCCTGCTCCCTCTCTCTGTGGACCCTCCTGACAAAGAAGGTCAAAGGTCAGATTAAACCAACACAGGAAAATACTTCAGATGTGGAAAGCACCTTCAGGAGGAATCATCTTTACAGTGAAGTTCATGTTGTTGATCAATTGGACCAGTAGATTAAATATTTGATGCCCTATCAGGCAGTGTTTTATTTATCAGACACTTCAAACTGGTGGTGATCACATCATCATACAAGCTTCCACGTGGACGCAAGTCATGACGGATGGCCAGCGTGGAACCGGTGAGGACCAAGCAGCTGCTAGCTTCATCCACCCTACCCTCGGCTCGCTTCATCCACCCTACCCTCGGCTCGCTTCATCCACCCTACCCTCGGCTCGCTTCATCCACCCTACCCTCGGCT
>JBAMHW010000010.1:33786181-33798023 GCA_037177495.1 Rhadinocentrus ornatus
CCAGCTATGTTAGAATAAACATGGTCCAGTGTCTTATTCCCTCTAGTGTGGCAAGAAACATGTTGATGTAGTCTGGGAAGCGTGTTGGGCGGTTGGAAACAACTTTCTAGCGACACGTTTTAGCTGCTAAACGGTGTCTGAAACGGACGTCAGAACTCTGAACTCAGCGCTGCCCCCTAGTGGAAGAACCGACTTAACAACCATGGCAACGCAGAACACGTATGAGGACGGCGACATGACAACGCTTGAAACGGAGCATAAATGGGCCATTAGGGTAAGAAGGACCAAAACAAAGAATCCACAATAGGACACATCTACCAGCATCTTCACAACATGGCCTTTTAAACCTTCAATACTCAGAGGAATCCAAACTTTATACCCTGGTCCTCGGGGGCCACGGTCCTGCAAGTCTTCCATGATTCCCTGCTCTAATACACCTGATTTAAATCAAATGGATCTAAAAGCCTGTTAAGTTCTGCACGGTCATTAATCTGGATCTGGTGTATTGGAGCAGAGACACGTGAGAAACGTGGAGGACAAGGGACAAGGTCCCCACCGCTGCTATATACCTTCCATAGGTAAGAATAAAGCTCGTCTACCATAAATCTCCTCAATCTCTTGATGCATTTGTCTGATTTAAGTCTGTTATTGTAATCTTGAGTTTAAAACTAAAAGCTCTGCAGTCCCAGCCACACATAGGTGGTAACCTGCAACGAGCAGTACTACACACACACACACACACACATTTTTTTGTTTTGCTTCCATATTGGATTTAGGTTACAGACCAATATATTTCCTTCTTTCACATTTAGTATAATTTAATGATGAACATCACATATTTTGAAACTAGCACACATTTTGGTTTATATCGGGATGTTATCATTTATTTTCCAGAGTTGTTTCAGTGGCTCCAATCCCTGGCTTGGGAACCAGCAGGTGGCCACGGAGCGGAGCCAACTAATTGGACCGGACCGCACACCAGCACCAGCGGGCTGATCAGACCCATATTTAAGTTTACCCTGGTGTCTCATTAGTGAGACCAGGTCCTTTCATGTGTTTGCTCAGTTTGTTATGTCGACCTCTTATGGGCGAGATTCCTCATCTATTTAGTAAACGTTTGGAATAAAAACCCTTTTTGAGCTTTTAAACCGTGCCTGACTTGGTCCATCACAAGCTCAAATGTTAACACCAATAATCCTGAAACAACTTCTGCAACACATCAGAAAGTTGTTTACCATCTGGAGGTACAACAGCAACTAAAGCTGCCGGTGTTTCTAATCAAATCTCAGCCAATCCTCATTTTCTCAGGAGTGCGAGATTAGCTGCGACCAACGTGACCCGACAGGGTGAAGACAGCATTTTCCAATCTGAAGGACAGAAGAAGCTTTTTAGCCTTTCAGACAGGCTTATTGACGGTTTCTAAATCTGTTCTTCTGTGCTGCGACTAGAGTTAATATATTCAATTATGATAAGGATTTAAGATTAAATGAGCTGTTCATGGAGCAGCACATTATGCAAGAATAAGCTGACAGAGATACAGCAGACATCCTGATAAGCTCAACTAAAGCAGGAGCACTTGACACCAAAACACAAAGTCCAACCCCCACATGACAAGGACCTGAAGAACCAACTTAGACTCCTCCCCTTTACCAAAATACCTTGTAAACCGAACAACCAACCAGGTGGGCTGGCTGCTCCATCTGCCCATGTCCCTCCTGCTGTGCCTGAAGCCTTGTGCCTTCCTGTGGGGAAAGCTGAATCTGGTACTTGAGTTACAACACTCGCATCGCAGCAAGTTACCTGAGGAGATAGGAGACCAAATCTGACACCAATGTGGCATCAGGATTCCTCTTTAATTTGGCTTTCCACTCCTTGGGCCAGTCCTAAAAAGGTGCAATAAAATTCATTTGAAAATTATGACGAAATCTGCACTTATAACAGTTTAACTCTGATTAGTCACTAGTCAACATAAATCTGGGTTGTGTGTCGGGTTGCCAGATTGGTGACGGGGTTTTGACTCAAAGTTTAAATGTATATCAAGGCAGTAACGTAAAAATCTATCCATTAGTCAGATAAATTCCCACTGTTGCACAAGATGTGATGTGTACCCTAACGCGTGCAAAGTATTAGTGCAAAATGCCTCAAGTTAGCAAGCGGAGTAAATTATAAAAGGCTATGAAGACTTCATAGTGACAGGTAACTGGTATTGTTAAACATCTATAAAGCACTTTTCTTGCACACTTACCTGGTCTTGCTCATATTCCAACACGTTGGTGTAGAGAAGACGCTGCTCTTGCTCTTCAGGAGTCATTGCCCCAGATGCTGCAAACCTCCTATTATGGCACACACACTCAGAAGTTACAGATTCGGATATTTGCAAGCAAACACCTCAGTTCCACCCAAATGTGACATCAGATCAACCAAATTAGAATCACCACCACCCAAAGGGTAATTGTTTGAGTGATTTCTCTTCGTATGGCTAAGTTTTATTGATATATAAGGACACCACACACCCAGTGAGTCTGGGGCAAATAAAAACAAAAACTGTATTTACAGAAACAGAAAAGAGGGGCTATACACGGCGTCTCCCCTCATATGCCGACCCACATCCGTTTACCAGGGTTCTCATGATTCTTTAAACGTGATATCTGGGCATGTTGTTGAGGGTAAATCTCACTGAACCTTTCCAGTTTTAGATAATCAGAAAAACAGATAAAAGCAACTGATGGGATGTTAAACGCACTTTGGAGCACAAAGACTGCAGCAACGAGAGGACCTGGGGGGCCGGAGCTTTCCCACCTGACCCGCTACCCTCTGGAACTCCCTAAAGACATCCGCGCTTGCTCTGACCAAACACCGCCTAAACAACCCACTGAACATCTTTCAGAGAAGCTTTTAATCAATCATTTTAATTGCTTTATGCAAGTCTGGATGCTTAGTTTTTAATCTTTTGATTTTGCTGATTGATGTTTTAATTGTATTTTTTATGTATTCTGGCTGTAGAGTGTCTGAGTGCCATGAACAAGCGCTCTATAAATTAATTGTATCATTATTATATCCCAGGAAAGGACGCCCGCTTGAAACCGGGAACCTCAAACACAGTAACTGATGATGCTTCTGGATGTACCTCGACAGGCTTGCTAATGATGTGGCAAAGCTTAGTCCCCGTCCCATTGGTCAGGAGAAGAACAGCACACACTCAGTTCATGCCTGGGATTCAGATCTAAACTTAATTCAGTCCGTTAAACACTTTGTACCTGTTGGCTTCTTCCTGCAGCCTCAATCTTCTCTCCTCCATCTTCCGCTGCAGCTAGCGTCGACATTAAGGAAGCTTCCAGACATCAGCCCCACAGAAACCACCAGATGTAACGCTGTTACTATTAGACGTGGGATGGATGGGATTTTAAAAAATAGTAGGGATGGGGATTTTATTTGGGTAAATGGCAATGCATATCAGATATTTTACAACTTTTCAGGTGATGTGATTCTAAATGATGAAGTATTTATTTTCCCTCAGAGTCTTTATATGCTTGAGAATTGCAGAATGCCACGTTAAGATCATTCGATTATACGACCAAATAAAATGTCAGAACACTGGAATATGTGCTTGTTTCTGCATACTTGCATTTCAACACATAAATAACAAAAGCTTAAAAACCCCAAACAAACAAAAGAATCCCGTCAAGAATACAGCAGACAAACAGAAGGATACAGCATCCTGCCGGGCCTTCGCTATGATGAGGTTCTCCATCATCTGCCGCTGGAGAGAGAGGGTCTGACCAGAAAACACCAGAGAAAAGATGAACATGTGAACCCACAGAATACCAAGAACCACAAGACAAGAAACATTCCTGACGCTTTTCCTCGAATTAAAAACGATTTCAAGAAAAAAATTGGGTAAACAAAAGGAAGCTAGTGGCACAGCTGATATACAAACTCCCAAATGTCCCAGCACCGAAGACATGGTTCAGTAAAAAAAGCCTCAATCATTTACAGGATCTGATGTGGTTCCAGATCAGCTGTTCTGATTGGTTCAACCAGCTCCGAGTATCTTTACCCAGAGCTGGGAACCACAGCAAAAAGCCACCATCAATGGAGCCCCAGTGCCTGGATTCACCATGGCAACCACGGATAAAAAGCCAGGCGAGCTTCAGTACTTGGTAAAAAAAGGGGATGCTGAGAGAGAGATGCATCATGGAAGGAAACTTCTACTCGAATGTGGAAGCTTCAATCCACTGGTCCACTGACCGAATGTGGGTTAGTTTTCGTTAGACCGAGTCCCACTGTGGACAAACGTATGAAAGCAAGTGAAAGTTTTAGAAAGGGAACGTATCGTACTGAACCATGATTGGACTTTATATACAAAATAAACATCAGTGGCCTTTTCTACATCTCGTGATTTAATCGCCCAACAAATGCTGTTTTAACTCCTTCAGTCAAATAATTTTAAAAAATGCTGTTGCAAGTACTCAATACTCAGACTGAAGCAGACGGATGGATGGTGAGGAGGAAGAGGATGGTGAGGAGCCACCGTCCGCTGGGATACAGAGAAGTCGACAGTAGATCTCTACCCATCACACATTTATGGAATTATGATTTCCGACATGTGAGGACTTTCCAAAGTTAGAAAGAAAGGTCCTTTTACAGGAGAACATTTAAAAGCATCGCAGAGCAAAGTACAAATCTGCTGCAACGTCTAATTTTCAGGGTGTGTCGCGTTGGACATGTCGGGTCGGAGTACTGTTCCTCGACCTGTTGATAAGGAAATGATAACACAAAACATTTTCTCCCGCCGTAAATCCCTGTGTATTAATTTCCCTTCTAAACCTCTGGAACGGCGTTGGTACAGACAACCCATGTCTGACAGCTGCTTCAGGTGGGACGAGACAGGTTGAAAGTCAGGATTTCTTTATAGGGAACCTGTCAGCGAGGTTCATTTCAAGGAGTCAGTTACCATGGTAACAGACTCAGGGTAAGACTGCCTCGCTTTCTGGAGTTTCCTCCAACTCAGGGTTTCAACATAACACGCCGCTTCCTAGAAACCGGCCCAAGTCCTCAAAGTACGTGGTTTTAAAATGTTTAATGTACAAGCAGATGGGCCGTGCCATAATGAAGCAGTTTTAGATTTTGATCCATTCTTCCTGAAAAACAAGACTTCAACTTAAATGGTTCAGCTAATCTAAATGTAGGCACTTACACCAACACACTGCGGTTCAAATCAGAGCTTTATGAACATTGCACAATGCTGTTTCATCGCAGACGTACAGGACCAGCACGTTGTTCACAGATCCATCACAAAGCTGCAGGTAACGTGTGCTCAGTGCCATCAGTGGAGAAACAAAACCTGTTTGTAGAACGTGGAAACAGCTGCCAACATCTTATCTGTGTTCTAGTGCAAACTTTACATGGAAAGACTGGGTTTAAAACAACTGTCAATGGTTTAAAAGTTAGGTTCTTGTATTACACGCACACCGGTTCAGAACCATTCCTCAAAGACCCTTGGTAAATTACAGACTGAGGAACGTGGCTGTTAATTAGCTAACAAAGTTAGCTGGGAACACTTTACCTTTACAAACGTCTTCAGTTTCCTCCAGTAAGAGCGAAGCTCCACTTGTTGCAGAAACATTTTCCGCATCTGAATGGCAATATATGTATATTTGTTTTTAATATCCAAAGAGAAGAACGAAGAAACATGAAGGTATCATCGTCTGCGTGCAAGCGCGGTAACTTGGAAAATATTAAATAAAAATGCTCGCATGTCGCTTACCATTTCCCCCCTTCTTTATTTATTTGTTGGGAATTTTTCAGTCAAGAGATGAAGGACGGAAAGTAATGCCTCTGGCTCGCTGACATCTAGCGTGTTAAATAAGTCTCTCCACCGGTACACTCCCCTTTTAGCGCTTGCGTCTTCATCGTCACCGAGCTAGCACAATACCGGAAGTAGCAAAGAAATTCCAAATAAAAGCACCGGAAGTTGCTGCTTTACACTCACTATAATTTCACTCTATTATCTGTGACGCTTTCGCAGTTTTTAGGTTATCATTACAGATCAATAGTCTTTTACTTAGATATTGTGGTTGTGACTGAATTTTTTGGGGGTGTTTAGCTTACATGCAGCTCTGAACATCTTAATCTTAGTTGCTACTGGATTGTATATGAATTACCTGGTGGTTTATGTTCCACACAACACCATATCCAAAATCTGTTCATTGATTTGAGTGCACTTAAAGATGCTGTAAAGCCAAGAATGTACTTACTTTTTAATCTCTCATTTGTGTAGGCAACCAGCAGGGCTTTGAGCCTAATTCTTCACATATTTGTTTGTGTCCTACACTTGTTATCGGGGACGTCCGATAACTCAGACCAGATAAGAGCTGCTGATTTTGTAGGGTGTAACAAAAAACTGGATATATGTGGCTACAACAGAGGAGGTTAGCGTGTGGTTGAGCCTGAGACCCGGCAGAAACAACACCACAGCAGCGGTATTGTAAATGTAAGGCCCATTAATGGCATATTGCAGCTTGAGAATACGCAGCATTCATTTCTGAAGATGTGCACTAACAATGCCTCAAACACACACGTAATAGAAAGTAAGGTCATCGTGGGCCTTAGGGCTCGGGGCTGCTGGTGACACATCAAACAAATCATTCTTTAAATACACAACTAACGTCATGTACTGTATTTGTCTCTTGGTGGCACAGATCACAGCCACTGGAAAGAGTTCCCTCTCTACAAAGTGTAAATAGTAAACTTTGTCTAACTTAGAAAAGTAGAAAGACACATTAGTATTTTGACTTAAAGGAAATTTAACCTAGATTTAATTATATTACTGTAAATGAAAATGGTCGGTGTTTATTTAGCGCCTTTTCTGTATCTGGAATGATACCCATAGTGCTTTGCATTATACGTCACATTCACACACTCGGGCCTACTGGTGACATCAAATTACCATATTCTTAAATTATCTTTAATATTTGCTTAATTAAACAGATTTAAATGAGTGTGATGAATAAACAAGCACTTTGTGTGGACTTGTTCTTTTTAAATGTTCCACATGAATAAATGAGACTTTCACTGACTCGACTGAAGGGGGACTGCCACAGTCCTGCCGTTTGAAAACAAGCATTGGATGGTGAGAAAATGAGGGAGACAAGCCCCAGGCCGACCTCTAACGTGTCAGAAGCTACACGGGCTAACATCGCTGTCGCTACGGTACAAGGTCTGGAACAACCGGAACACGTGCGACACGCATTAATTACCAACGAGACGGATGGCAGCAGAGCATCTGCAAACGCGCAGATGATCTGCTGCCTGTGTTCCTGGAAGAAGCTGAATGGTAAGTTTGGGATCTGTTGCTGAGACAAAATCACATTGATTAATCAATGTGTTGCCTCCAACACAACATTACACTATCCTCAGATTGATTTTGCCTGTCAGCAGGGCAGACTTTCACATATTTTCAGAAAATATTTAAAAAGAAAGCTCCCCTCTTTTAACACAAACCATATAAAAGATCTAAATCCCTGGCAACATGGAGGCAACCACCAACTTCACATTCAAGTTTCCGGCCAGATGTTAGAAAGAGAAAATATTCAGTAAAGTCAACAGAATCTGCTTAGAGATTAGAGTTCAGGCCGTCCTCCGTTGTCTCACTTCATACTTACTAAAGATGTTTTCTGGTAGGCCTGGCCAGGCGTGAGCCTTGCCAGACGAGCTTCATAGTTTGCTTTCAACTTCTGGTTCAACCGGGATGCTTCTTCAATTGGTGTAAGCTCCCTGTGGTGCACACAGAGGCGAGAACACGCAGGGTCAAGGCAAATGAGTCATTCTCTGCACACCTGTCAACATGGCAAGCTGATCAATACAAGCTTTTAGACTTTGGTTCCGTGTGGAAACCTTTCAATATCAAATATCATTAGTTATCCACGCTGAGAAAAAACTGTCTGGAAAAAGAAGAACCCATTTTATTTCTTCCCACATTCCATGTTTTCCGTTTCTTCCCCTGAAGGTTTAACTCCGTAACCTCGTGTTTTCCAGGGTGGTGTTCGTGTGGGGGGTGTAGAAAACTCGGCCGGTCAACAGGAAAAGTTCACTTTCTCAAAGATATTATTTAGCTGTAGAGGCCTTCATGGCGCAGTAGCTGGACAGGAGGGTCAGAGAGGGAGGGGGCCACTTCCAGCAAAGGACTTTAGGCCAGGAATCAAACCAGCGCCAGCTGCTAGGAGGAGCTGTGGTCTCTGTAGACAACATGAGCCGTCTGCTCGACCAGATGAGCGTAGCTCCATAAAGTCCTGGACATGGACGCTTCTTCTCCAGGACGGCCTCCTGGACATGGACGCTTCTTCTCCAGGATGTTCTCCAGGACATGAACGGTTCTTCTCCAGGACGTTCTCCAGGACATGGACGCTTCTTCTCCAGGACGGCCTCCTGGACATGGACGCTTCTTCTCCAGGATGTTCTCCTGGACATGGACGGTTCTTCTCCAGGACGGCCTCCTGGACATGGACGCTTCTTCTCCAGGACGTTCTCCAGGACATGAACGGTTCTTCTCCAGGACGGCCTCCTGGACATGGACGCTTCTTCTCCAGGACGTTCTCCTGGACATGGACGGTTCTTCTCCAGGACGGCCTCCATGTACTAAGGCTACAAGTCCTTGGAGCAGGTTCTAGTCCTGCCTGGGACCCTTTGCTGCAGGTCTTTCCCCGCTCTCCCGGACCCCCTCTCTGAGCTACTGTTGAATAAAGGCCACTAGGGCCCAAAAATCCTTAAAAAGAAGAGATGTGTTTTGCGAACTCTTCCAGGACTTTCATGCTCCTGACGCTGACTGGTGTAAAAGATCCGTAAGGTTCTGCTGTCTCGGTTTCCGGGAGACCAGGGTGTCTTTGGGCCAAGCACTAGGTAAGGCAGGTCTAAGAAGGCTGCTGGTGGTTCATCAGGATGAGAAGAAAAGAAGCTGCATGTTCCAGAGCTCAGCTTTGATTGTCACAACAGACGGGTCCAGAAACTTCTGGAAATTTTACATTTTAGTTTTTTTGATTAATGACGAAGAAAATGGTAAAAAATTATATTAATTTGAAACACAAAATGTAAAAAGATTAAGAAATTTTAATAAATATGTTATAAGCCCACCACGTTGTTAGTGAATTGCCCTGTTTGGGACTAAAATGTCCATTTCATGGACAGCATGTGTGATGATTTCAACACCGGATTCCTCCCACAGCTGTTATTACTGCCAGATCTCACCAGGTACGCTTCTGTCTCAGGTTCCAGCTTAAACCAGTGTCATCTAAGCTGAATACACAAGGAACTGGTTCCTATAAACCTGCATGTCGGTGCTTTGTTATTCACTCTAGACGATATCTCTCATGCAGTAATTACTTTTTACACGTGTCCTGTGAAGCCACTGCCTGGAATCTCTGGAAGACTTCGGGAGGCAGAAACGGGGAGAGTTCTCCGCCGCCATCGGACAACACCCTGCGGTGGCCGGTCTTTGTCGGGCTGCTTGCTTTGTGCTGCGTATCAATACGAGTATCAGCTGCAGAGACAACAAAGGATGATTGGCTTAACGGGTAAAATCATGTGGCACACACACTGGCTGGTCTCCGGGAGCAAGTCTAAAGTTAGCAGTGATTGACTGGTGTGTTTATAGAAGAGATGCTTCTGATTGGAGGGGAATGCACTCACTAGTACTTGCCGCGGTCTGGTGGGGCTCTGATAGGCCGGGTAAACCAGCAGACAAAGTGGAGGCGGAGAGGTCAGGAGGGCTGCAGTTCTTCCCTATAAATGACTTGGCTCGCTCCAGACACTGCTCAGCCAGCCTCAGCATGCGCTCTACTTCCACCGCCACCATCTCCTTCTCCTCCGAGGCTGCACATGAAGAAAGGAGTCGGAAAAGGGATTGTTTTAGCTTTTCTGAGATCTGATTTCATTTTACTAATAACAATCAGCTATTGTATTCAAGCTGATTAGTTTAGTGAATGATGGAATGATTAACTACACTGGAAAGGGGTTCTGCTCCTGTCCCTCTGGTCTCACTGAAGCTAAATACTCTCCAATGCGTACAGTAAGATTGGGCCAACAAAATGCTGGAAAGTTGATGAAAAATGAGGGAACGTGTGACTTCTTTAAACAGATTGTGTTAACTGGTTGGTTAGATAAGCGGGTTTAAAGCCGGGCCCCGAGAGCTGCTGTCCTCCTCCAGCACACCTGAATCAGAGAACATGACAACAAGCTGTTGAGATCCTTTTAAACTGAATCAGGTGTGTTGGAGCAGCAAACATCTAAAACCTGCAGGACTGAGGCCGTCGAGGACCGGACACCCCTGAGTTAGCTTCAGTTTCACCACCAGAGAAGCAAACTCTCGTCTAAACAGCTGCCTTCCTTTCTTTAAAAAGAAACGAAAGCTTTGTGTTTGAAAGGTTCTTTGGAGCAAATAAATGAAATACAGGGTCCATGTGGTCTGGAAGTCATTGTCTTCCTCACATCTTCCCAATGAAATGAGTTGGAGGTGACAGCAGAGACATTTCTACTTTTATTCTCTCTTCCTTTCTGGCTAATTGCAGGTTTTTCTGGTAAAATAAAGTTTAACCACAACATACATCAGCTCAGCCACAATAAATCAAAGTTAGAACTCACATCATTTTAAATCTGTGCAACTTTACCCATAAAGCAGCAGATAACATGTTTTCTATGAACAAATGTCCGTTAGCAGTTACGTAATTCACTTAACTGGACAATCAGTAGAGCTAGAAGCAAAACATGCGGTTACCTGCACTCACTGAACAACTGGCACAAACAAGGAAAGGAACAAATAAGCAGAAACCTGAATCTTATACCACAAATATCCTCATTCCTACTTCACATTACGCAGATCTTACTCTGAGGCGCAGCTTCCTCCAAAAGTGCGTGGGAGATGTAGTTGATGGTCCTCAGGTATTCACAGTAAGCTTCCTGCAAACAGACCAGAAGTAGAACACATGAGCCAGCCATGAGGGTGGAGAACGAACCATGAATCAACAGATCGTTATCCACCGCATGAACAGACTCGGCTGCAGCTTGTACAACCCCAGACCTGTTCCCACGTCGTCTCTGGCTTCTTCCTTTAAAGCATCCAGCTAAATGTAGCGTTCAGGACGACCGCCTCCCCCTGAGATCCCACTGCTTCCACACATGGAGAGCTAGCTACTTTCTACTCTATTAAACACCTAGGAATCCTATCGTACTTCTTTTGCAAACAGATGATAAAATTTCCTAAAGAAAAGTCTTAAATCTGGAATTGGTGGACTTTCTCCCTTTTGTCTGGAAGTGGGATCAGCTTTTGCTTATCCATCTTTAATGGAAACATCCCAGAGAAAAATCAGAAAGCTAGGAACAGCAATCAAAGCACACAGCTGGAGAACCACTGTGAGAAGATGGTCCTTTCCTCGACGAGGACGAGGAAATGAAGCAAAGATCGACCAGATGCACGAGCTCTGCAGGTCACGGGGTCCTCAGAGCTGAAATAGGTGAAAATGAGAGTAGGTAGACTACCGGAGTAGAAGAAGACAGGAAACTGGTCATTAAAGCCACCCATCATCCCACCCCTTGGGCCGCTTAGGGAAACCCAGACTTCCCTTTCCACAGCCACATTCATCAGCTCATCTGGGGGAACCCAAGGTGTGAGAGAAGTAGTCCCTCCAGCATGTCCTAGGTTGTCCCTGGGATTTTCTCCCGGTGGGACATGCCACTGAAGCCAACAGAACAACATCATCCGCGAAGAGCAGAGACCTTGGCGGAGTCCAACCCTCACTGGAAACGATTCAGATTTACTGCCGGCAATGCGGACCAAGCTCTGACACCGGTC
>JBAMHW010000010.1:33838917-33850146 GCA_037177495.1 Rhadinocentrus ornatus
TGTGTGTGTGTGACGGCTCCATCGCGCGCGCGCGTGTGTGGGCTCCATCGCGCGCGTGTGTGTGTGTGTGTGTGACGGCTCCATCGCGCGTGTGTGTGTGTGACGGCTCCATCGTGTGCAAACACACCTGACCTCGCTTGTATTCCTGCCAGAGCAGCCTGGGGCAGAGCGCTCCCTGTGACAGCAGATCTCTGCTGGACTCCATCAGGACACCCAGCTGGACCTGTAGGAGGTAGAAGAGGATTTATAGTGGGCTGCATGTGTAATATCTGCTCTGCTGGACTCCAGCTGCCACTTTAGAACTGTTGAAACCCCCGTAGGTGTGCTGAACCCTGCTTTAGTTACGGAAGCCAGATTAAAGTTAAGAGACTTTATTCTCAGTGTTAACTTGGTTGGTGACATAACAGTAATTGGGAGATCCGGACAGACATAAACATAAAAGTACACTTTAATAAATATTTCTGAGAACACATACAAACGCAGGCACACAGGAGCTGTGCGATTAATCGAATTTTAATTAAAATTACGAGTTGGGTTTTAAACCATCATAAAAATTAAATGGTCCTGCTGCAGACTCCTCCCACAGTCCCAGCCGCTTTGGTTTATTATAACTCCAGATGCAAACACTCAAATTATGAGGTGTTATGAGAGAAAGTTATCACTATTTAATCGTGTCTCTGCCCTGTATGATGAGGGTCATGAGGGTGTTGTGAGGACGTGGCTACAGTCCAATGTTTCACTACGGACCTGTGGTCAAGCCGCACCATAGAGCCGAATATGACGCAGATTTTAGCGTGAAAACAAAACGTCTCCAGCCTCATTTATTCCAGATCACACATCTGCTGGTCTGAGACAAACTATAGTGGGACCTGGTGGAAAGAAACTAGTCTGGATTACCACATCTGAAGAACTAATGTCATGGTGATAAGATCAGTCTAATCCAGTAGTTAAACTGATACTGACTCTCTGAGAAGATGTGAGCATCTCCTCCTCCTCGGTGATGTCCTTCAGTCTGTCCAGCACCATCTTCACCGACAGCACCGGGGCTGAGATGCCCAGCCGGGCAGCCTGACGCCTCAGCTCGCACGCTGCCCGCAGACAAACACACACACACGTCATTTACAGCCGTCACGTTGCTTTTCACGCGACGCTCCGTCATCATTTGTTGCTTAGATGATGTCATGCAGCGGCGACATCAGTGACTTGAGCTGGGAAAAAGAACTAAATGGAAGAATAATTTCACAGGAGATAATCTTAGCGCATTAGTCCACGAGGATTCATCAAAGCAGCGCGGAAGATGATTGAGACAGCATGACGTTAGACACTAAAACAAATATGGCCCTGACTGGTAGAAATAATATGGTAGATAAGGCAGGACCAATGAAGCAGCTTCCGTCCTGAAAAATGTAACTAGCAGCTTTTAAAAGCTCCATGATTATGACATCATGCTCACCCAGCATGGAGCCTGGAACCCCAGAAGAACCTGGTGCAGGTCTCTGAGGCCGGAGAGGGCTGCATCCCTCTGGATGCTAGCAAACGTGGGACAAACAAAAATAACCCGTAAAGTACCGTTCAGTGAAAAAGCTTTCCTCGGACGTATCAGAACCGTGTGGTCATCCTTACTCACCCCCACCTCCCTGAACAGGCTGCACAGGTCCTGGTTCTGGTCCAGAAGCTGGATCGCTGCTTCCTGCAGCCGCTGGCCATCTTCCTGCTTTGGCTTCTTCAGCACACGGCCAGCTGGGACCAAACCAAGAGGAAATTTACTAACTGCCACAGCAAGCCACGTCTCCAGCTGAGATCTCTCCTTGGTCACACTAAAGCAAAAACTACACCGTTTTCTAGAAAAGGCTCAGTTGCTGATGCTGAGGGGAACCAGAGGGTACGTTCACCTTCAGTACCAAAGACATTTAACCCTGACACCGTTTGGATGCAAGTGACCAGCACCATAGTGAAAATCCCTCTTCAGGCAAGCTTGTCGGGCCATTTTCAGCCTTCATTTTAGCGGATCTACAGTCTTTTCCCCAAGAACTGGTTCAGTATTAAACGCAGTCTTTAATTACTGTGCCACAAAATATAATAATGACAGAGAAGTTAATTCTGAAATGCTGGAGATGTTTAACTCACCGAGGAGGCTCGACAGAGTCCGCTTATGGGACACGGACACACACGACGCACTCAGGGACATTTTTCTGTGTCTAGACGCTAAAGAAATCTCTCCAGAGGACGCACAGCCTCCCGGTTAACGAGTTGTTCATGTTTTGGAAAGCAAAGTGCGGTAAAAACGTTGCATTCGTAGTCTGCTTTCCCTGTTCACGCGACAGAATCACTCGTGATCCAGCCTCTCCTCCATATTTCCTCCTCGCGCTTTTCTCGTTTATTGGTCCGTACTGCAGCCAATCAGAAGCGAGCATCCACTGAGGGACAAACACAAACTATCCCGGAGTTTTAACATGTTGGCCTGTTTATCTAAAAGTTCGCCTTTATAATTGTTTGAGTTCAGTTTAATTTGTTTTTCCTTTCTAACTTTATGTTCTATCTTCTATTATAAAATTAGTTTATTTGAATAATCATTTTGAGTCGTGTTTGGCTTTAACTGTTTTGTATTTCTAACATATTTTAAATCATGATGTACTTTAGTATTTTACTTGTATTTTTATTAGTTTAAATCTTAATTTTCCAAGCTGTCTTTCCTCATAGTTAGAAGGGCACGTCTTCTGAGAAGGTAATATTTAAAATTATTTGTAGCTTTTTTAATTTAAAAGCTAAAAAGAAATATATATATATATGTGTGTGTGTGTGTGTGTATTTAAGCTGCAGTTATGTGGGTCATATTTGTGCCTCTGCTGGTCCAGACCAGTTGTAATCGTTCAAAGTTGATGTTTGAATATTTAAGCAAAGCAGCCATGACTCAGAGATTTTGTTTATCTTGCAGCCGTCCTCCACTTTTACAGGAAGCAGAAGGCTGGACTTCCCCTCCTGTGCTAGTTGAAGGCTGCAACTGAAGCCATGGGGCTTTACAGGTGCTTCACCTTCCTGGGGACTCAGTCAAACCTGCAGGGCCTGAGCTCGGATTTCCCAGCAGCAGTTAGGGCAGGTCTGGACACAAGCAGGAAATGCAGCCTCCATGCGTTCGTTCGCTCGTGGGACTTTTCTGCGCCCAGCAGCTAGACTTCTGCTTTATGTGGCAACAGCAGGCTGATAAAAAGCAGACCTTGTCCTCTGGTTAAAGGTCCGAAACCTGAGCTGGGCAACAAGTTTATCCTGCTTTTCTTTCCTTACAAAACAAGGCGTGCATTTTAATTCCCCGCATTTTTCAGGGTGAACACACGTTAAAGCACTTCGTGGCCTACGCGTGCATAAAGGCCATTTTGCAGCACGTTACATTAAAGAGGCCAACGTGGACCACTGGACTGTTGCTTTCATCATGTGTGTCAACTCCACTTGGTCTGAGCTCAGCTGGAACAGGAACGTCAACACTGCTGCACGAGCATTTTATTGATGTTTTTTCTCTTTTCCAAATATTCAAGTACATGGATTCAAAGATCCAGGACACACAATCAGTGGCAAATACTTTCAAAATGATTAATCCATCACCTTCATTTCAGATTCAGCAAAGTTCCCCTCGGGCTAAGACACGTGGACCTCTGTAAACATGATACAAATCAGTTTTTGTCTTGGATTACAAAAAGTAATCTGATAGAAAAATATCTCGTCATAGGGTTTCTCTTTTTATGAATATTTACATGAATACCTCACAGTAGAATCTGAAAAAGTACATACGGTAAAGTCAACACTAAACGGTCTCAATGGGGTAAAAGGCCTTTGGTTTGTATGAAAAAATACCAAAAAGACAACAAAATAAGCAGAAAAAGTCTATTCACTGTCCTGTGTACAGCAACAGCGACGACCGGTGCCATGTTGCAAAGGATTGTGGGACACCTGACTTCCCAGAAGGAAAGCACTGTTACATTTAGGCGTCGCTCCTGAGGATGGCAGGGCCACACAACCTCCGCTGGACAAAGTGTCCCAGAACGATGAGCAGCATCTGGGAGGTGCTGCTGAGGGCCACGATGAAGGGCGCCTGCGACGCGAAGTCCGCCTCGGTCCGTCTGAAGGACAGCTGCATGACAGCCAGAGCCAGCAGGCTGTTCTGGACGCCCACCTCGATGCTGACGGTCTTCCTCTGTGGTGGCGCCAAGCCCGCCACCTTAGCCAAGACGGCCCCGACAACCAGGCCCAGCAAAGGCACCGTCACACCGACCGCCACAATCTGAGGCTTGACGTTGGCCAGGATGGACGCGCCCATTTGGTAGGCCATGAAGATCCCACCTATCATGAGCACAAGGCTGAAGGGTCGTATGAGCACCAGCAGGACCCGAGTGAGGGCGGGTAGGCGGAGCTTGATCAGCATGCCCAGCGAGATGGGGATGGCAATGAAGAGGAGGGTGCCCAGGATCTTCACAAATGGCACGTGCAGGGCGGCGTGCACGCCCAGCAGCCGACCATACAGAGTCGAGGACAGAGGCATGGCTGCCGTGGCAACCACTGTGGAGACCAGTGTCATAGAGATGGCCAGGGTGACGTCCCCTCCAAGCAGCAGGCTGTACAGGTAGCCGCCCCCTCCGCCCGGGGCAGAGCAGGTGATGACCAGACCCAGAGAGAGCGTCGTGGGCAGTGAGGCCAACCAGGACACGCAGTAGGCGTACAATGGCATCACCAGGAACTGGCCCAGCACCCCTAGGAGCAGGGGCACGGGGCTCTTCAGCAGCCCCCGCAGCACCTCCACCTCCACCTTGCAGCCGAAGGCACACTTGTTGACAAAGATGAGGGGCAGCAAGGCAAAAAGCACGGGGTTCTCAGAGAAATGAGACAGGCCACTGGACTGGATGAGCCGGTTGGCCAGGTCATCGTTACCAGGCGCCACTCTGATGGAGTAGTCCGTCCTCTCCTCGATCAAAACCGGCACCGAGTCCTGGTCCAGGTCCAGCAGCTGTATCTGCAGCTGAGCCCGACCTGCAAACCCGGAGCGGATGCTGATAATGTAGCTCCTGGCGGGTCCTGCGTGGCCGCTGTCCGTCACATTAAGAACGGAAAGGACCTCCGGGTCCAGAGAACGGACTCTCACCGTCTGTTTGCAGCTCTGGCGGCCCTTCCTGCTGGCCGCGGAGCTCCGGTACTGGCTGGAGATGACAATTACTCCCTTCGTGTTTTCAGGAAAGTCAAATTCCTGCGACGACCCGTCGCCTATTCTGATGTAGCCGCTGCTACGGTCGGCAGTCCGGTTGGTTTCGGTGCTACTGTCCGCGGTCAGGTTCCCGGTGGCCCACGCCCGATCTGCTCCGGTAAGAAGGAAGAGACAACAGAAAACAAGCAGCGTCCTCATTTTATGGATGGAGAGGGGGCGGAGGAGCGCCACGGAGACACGCTTCACCCCCGCCAGGGCCTCCCAGGCGGTGAGACCGCCGCCCCGTCACACCGAAACACAACTTCTCATTCTGGTCTCCGGTGGACAAGCTCCGCGTCTTCAGCCGGCTCCTCATCTCGTCTGGTTCCCATTTTCTGGCTGCTTTTATACCGGAACCTAAACATCACCCCGCCCTGCCCTGTCGGAGCCGAGCTGTACAGCGGCAGCCCCGGGAAACTCACACAGGTCCCCCGCTAGTCTTTCCGGAGATTAACGCTAGTCTACCCGGAGATTAACGGGCTGTCGCGGTAAACTAAAGCCTCGCCTCGTGTTTAGCTGTTTTTGTCTCCCCGGTTGACAAAAACCGAAAGCATCGTAGCTTCTGACGGTTTTTTTGCTGCGCGGAGGTGTTGTGGTGAAGTTGGTCCAAGATAAATATCAGGTTTCCGGCCACGACGTATCACAATAAAAGCCTTCTAAATTAAAGAGTTGCGGATAAATTATTTTTGTCACGTGCGCAATAAGGTACAATATACAATAAAATGTGTTTGTTTTTTTATCTGCAAGAAATCAAACAGAACTTTATTTATAAAGCACTTTTCATAAAAAAGTAGCGCAAAGTACTTTACATGATAAATAAAAACAAATTTTAGATATATTTAAATACACACCCCTACTTCTCTTGGCAAAAACAAGAGCTCTGACTTCTAGTTTCTCTCTAACTGAAACATCAGTATTAAACACAATTGAAGATAAACATGAAGGTGAACGAATAGATCAACACAGAAAATAAAGATAATATAAAGACCAGAATAGATTAACACTTATTAAAGACTAAACAAAAGGAGCTAGTTCTATGCAGTCAGGCTGATTTAGCGGGTGAATGGTTTCTGTGCAAAGAAACTTCTTATTCCTCTTGGTCTTTGCTCTCAGGCTGTAAAAGCAGAGTGACTGGCTGAAGATCTGAGCAGCCATTAATCTGCAACTTCTTCTGATAGTCCTGCAGGTTGGGTAGGGTGGTTCTGATGGTCTGCTCAGCTGAACGGACCATCCTAGACCCAGGACGCTCTGCATGGAGGCTCTGGAGAAGTTCACCAGCAGCGGAGAGGAGAGTCCCGTCCGCTTCACCTTCCTGAGGAAGAAGAGCCGTTGTTGGGCTTCTTCACCAGATGGGATGTGCTCCCAGTCCAGGAGAGCGTTGAGGATCAGTGATGAAGATGCTGACTTCCCTATCCTCACCAACCGGGCCTGTTGGTGAGGAAGTCCCTGATCCAGGTGCAGAGTGATGCTGCAGACAGGTTGTGGAGCTTCAGGACCAGCAGGTCCAGGAGAACGGTGTTAAAGGCTGAGCTGAAGTCCACAACCAGCATCCTAACACTGCTGGAGTCAGGGCCGTGTGAAGTGCTATGGAGACAGCATCCTCCGTAGAACGGGTCTCGCTGTAGGCCAGGTGCAGGCTGTCCGGGCCGGCGGGGATGGAGTCCTTGATGTGGTTTAGGAGGATCCGCTGGAAACCCTTCATCATGACGGGGCGGTGATCATTGAGGCAGGTAATGCTGGTTTTTCTGGGCTCAATGACCCAGGACTTCAGGCAGACAGGAACCTGGAAAGCTGCGGGGACCGGTTGAAGATGTCCAGAAAAACTTCTGCCAGCTGGTCTGCACACGGTCTTAGTGTCCGACCTGACACCTGATCTGGACCTATGGCCTTGCTGATGTGGATCCTCCTCAGGGTCGACCCACCCATGGCTTCTGGTTGGGGGAACCGCTGATGGTCACTCTCAGGTAGCTGAAAGTGTCCATCTTGTCCACTGGGGAAAAGTGGACGGAAGTCCACGGTCAGATCTTTTGTTTCGCTGGCTTTCAATGGGAGATGCTTCAGTCCTCCTAGTGGGCGGAGTCAGCTCACGCTACTTGTCTCATTCCCGACCAATAGGCTTCGGGAGGAATCCTATGTTCATTGCCAGTCTCTAGACTTGAACCTGGGTCCTGGCTCCCAGTCCACCTCTCTAACTACCTCCAACTGGTTCATTTATTTTGTGTAGTTTAGTTTCTTTTAGATATTTTTGTATTTTTCTGCTACAATAATAATAATTACAACAACAACAATAATAATAATAATAAAAGTCTTTACATTCAACACATGCTTATACTTCCAATTAACTTAAAATGACTTAAACAGTCATGAAGGATATTTCCACCTTTTATCTGCAAAATAAAAAACTCTTATTATTATCTATTATTATTTATTTATTACAATTTTGGCAGAACTCTGGATTTAATTATATGAAACTACATTTAAATCTCATTTTATCATCTATTCATATAAATTAAAAATAATTTCTATAAATTTAGAGAACAGAATAGAATAAAATAGAACAGAATAGAATAGAATAAAATAGAACAGAATAGAACAGAATAGAATAGAACAGATATTCCTTAATGGATTGAATTAGCTGACAGATGGATGGACAACACTGGGAGGAAGGGCTGGAGATATTGGGTGCATTTATTTCCAATGACGGCTTCCACCACATCCTGCCTCTCTCTGCGTAACCGTGGCAACCTTGACGCAGCTTGTCATTAATCCAATAGTGGAGGCCCACAGCGCCAGCTCCACCCTGTCAGACATGAGGAGGGGGGCTCACATGGCAGAGGGAACACCGTGATTTCTATTTCCACTTGGGGGCAGCGAGGGATTACCCATGACACATTATAACACGGGAGGGCGCACATTTGCCTCAGAGGTAGAAAACCAGAATAACACGCACATTTGGGCCCCAGCTGGAAGCTAACCCAGCAGGCTCTGCAATTCCCTTACAGGCCTCCCATTGTAAGAAATAAGAAGTTATATAAAACCAAAGAAAACTGATGGAAGCTGTGGTTTCGCAACATTTCACTCATTAATTATTCAGTCTGCTCCTCTTAGTCCCCTCTAAATCCTCAGTGTCACTCTCAGTTTCTGTACCTGGCCCTTCATCCCGGAGTGTCTCATGACACAGATCTGTTATGTGTTCCTGTTACAAGCCCTAAGCCAGAGCTTACTGGTCACTGACGCTCCTGCTGGCGGGGAACTCCTCCTGTCAGCCCTTCTTGTATTATCCTTCTGCTGGGACTCCCTCCCGTGTTTAGAGGCCATTTTTCTTTCCTAACGCGCAGCTTTGTCTCCAGCGGTGGGTCAGGGAGGTCAGCGCAGGCTTCTCTCTCTGGGACAGCTTGCTCTGTGTTTGCATGTCCTCCTTCTGTCAGAAGAAGACGAGGCGGGGGTCCGCGGTGGAAACCCTGCTGCTTGTGCACGCTCTCCGACATTTCATGGAGCGACCGCGCCATGCTGCTTCCCTCCACGGGCTGGCCTGTCTACCCACGGTGCAGTCATTCCCTCCTGCCTCTGTCATGAACAAGAGGAGGGAGACGAGGCCAGGAAAGACGAGAAATGCAAACCCACAGCTCTTTGTTCCTCGTTATTTTCCATTTCTGACGCAGTTTCCTCACGTGTGAATATTCATGAAGCAGATGTCCTGAAATGAGCATGGGGTTACAGCTACCCTGGCCTCCCATCCCAGGATAACTCGGAGGGTTTCCAACATTTCTGGTGCCACCAAGTTAAATAACTGCACAAGGAGGGAAAACCAGGATGGAACGGGATGAAGGTGGTTGACTCCTACTGTGTCGATGAAGACTACAAATAGCAGAAGATAAAGACTAATTATTATTAGTGAAAATGCTTGTACAGAAACATGGTCCCCGGCAGGTCTGCGTCCTGGAGCAGATCCTGTCCCACCTATTTTATTTAGGATGGCCATTGTGGAAGGAATAAAGGACATTTCACAGCCCTTTTCCGGAAGCATCAGTCCGCAAACACAGATCCTCCGGAGGGGTCTTGAGGAATCTGGATTGCTTTTGTGCTCAGTGCTGGTTGAAAGGGCCAGTTGTTTTGGTCCAGTGGGCTTACTGGCCCGGTCAAAAACTGCACCAGTCGTTTGACTGAAAAGTTTCCAAACCAGGACACAAAATGATCTTTTAAACCCGGTAAACCTGCTGCTGAAGCGCCTCGCTGTCTCCCCTTCTGTGGACATTTTCCTGACAAAGGGACATTTAAATGACGGACTGGCTCCACTTCCTGGCCTTCATGCAGACCCTGTCCCCGACTCTCCCACGGCCTCCAACAGGTTGGCGAACCGCAGGTTGGCAACCCATCGGTTCGTCCTGATCAAAAATAAAAAATCTCGTTTTGAGTTCAATTCTTCAACCATTTCCCTTCAACATGGAGGCTTTTGGTTTCAAGTTGCGTGTACGTGTTTTTCTGAGTTAAGCCGTTTTGATTTGCTGAGTCATTTCCCAGAATCAGCTGATTCGTCCCACCTGATGCCATCTCTTTCCTTCCATGCTGCGCTCACCTTTGGTCTTCACGCCTCGCCATCTCGTTTCTTTAAAGACTAATTAAGACGTTTTTCTTCTACTCAAACATTTGCTTAACGGGGCAAAACTTTTACACTTACTGGACTCGGGGCTCAAATGAATAAAAAGTTGAATTGATTTTATTTTAACGAAGTTCCTGGAAACCTTTATTCTTCATGCTACAGCTGCTTTAAGAGGCTCATCACACATTCATCAGACAAGGGTGGAGTTTCTGAGGGAAACTTTTATTTTCATCAGATAAATATACAAAAGAAAAAGAGCTGAAGAGTCGGCAGAAATAAATCAGTTCCGTTCCAGTGGAGAAGAAAGTCCAGGGCGGCTGGGTCATCGGTGGCCTGGCTTCTTCCTGGCTGCCCCATCTCTTAAGAAAAGTTAAAGGAGGATCCAGCAGGGACAGAAGGTCGCTGCTCTAATCATCCTCAGACTGCTCAGAGAAAAGATCAGGCTACAGACGGAGAGATTGTAGGCTGATGGAAACAAGAGCTCACCTTCTAAACCCCCGTCAGGCACTGGTGGAAGAAGCACCTAAGCCAGCATCTGCATCCCAATAAGGCCAAAACAAACAAAAGCAAACAGAAATATCCGTCATGGAAGCAAATGTCACCCAGAGAGAAACGAGGGGATTATTACAGCATTTCTGCTAGACTGTGAGGCTGAAGAAGACAAATCTCTCCTTCCTCCCTCAGAATCATCATTTCTGACTGAAAATGATCCAAAAAACACAGAAAACCCCACATCAAGACCCCACAGCCAGAGACCCTCCTCCTATAACCACAGCACAGTCTTCATTTTATCCGTAGTGTTTATAAAATGTGCTTGTTTCTGTACAAAGTTCCCACCCGGAGCCCCAGAATGAAGAGAAGGGATGAAAAAGAGAATGAAATGCGTGAAACAGGAAGGTGAACCGGAGACCTTCTTCCCCTCTCAGGTGATGACTTCTAGCTGCTGTGTTTATTTACAGGGCAGAGGCGACGATGATCAGTAGACGTCCCGTAGGAACAGTTCATCTGCAAAGCCACAGTCCGGTCCGCGTGCAGCCGTCAGTTTCGCAGCGCTGCCAACCTGAGGGGGAAGAGGAGAATTTACCGCTTCCATCATCCTTCCTCACGCTCAGCTCATCTACACCAGATTTAAAGAGTAAAGAAAACTCACCAATCACGCCGTGTGAAGCTGGAAGTTTGAAATGTTTTGACAATATTTTCTAAGTAGAAAATAGCTGATATATAATATCTGAAAAACTAAAAATTAAAAGCAGTGCCCTCCAACACCTCCTCCAAGGACTCTAAAAAAGGTGGGTACTCTGAACTGCTGCTCGGTGCATAAGCACCAACAGTCAGGACCCGTCCCCCCACCTGAAGGCGGAGGGAGGCTACCCTTTCGTCCACCGGGGTAAACCCCAACGTA
>JBAMHW010000010.1:33961414-33974301 GCA_037177495.1 Rhadinocentrus ornatus
CACTGTTGGAGCAATCCTCAGAAAATGGAAGAAGCTAAACATGACTGTCAATCTCCCTCGGACTGGGGCTCCATGCATGGAGGCTACTGGACCAGATATTAACATTGATTTTCTCAGGGGTTCAAATACTTATTTGCTCACTGTATCTGAGTGCAACACAATCCTGGTTTTAAACTGAAGCTACTCCAACTCTACCAACTCATTTAAGGCAATATGATGCACGTGTAGAGAACACCGACATAAAGCAGCTAACTGCTGCTAGTGGTGCACCGTCGTTGCCCTGCGGCATCCCAAGGCCGAGAAACTGCACCTCGCAACTTTTCAGAGGAAGCACAGAAAAGGAGAGAAAGTGACAGAGCAAGAGATGAGACGAGATCTTGGTACGATTATAGTAAAAAAATAATCACAATTTCACGATTATGCTACTTGTGTGAAACCACAACAACCCTCTAGATCGAATAGAATATAACAATAAAGTCAACTGGTTGGCAATATGGCGCCAGCGCAGTTCGCTAGCGCGCGCTCTGCCAGCACGCGGTTTACATCTAGTACTACATGAGCTCCATGAAAAGCTTCTGTGTTTGAGTTAGTTTCTGCTGGTTTAATTGTCCTCGTCCTCACTGCTGAAACATAACGTGTCAGTTTTATTGTTATGCAGACGACATCCAGATTTATCTGCCTTTAAAATCTGCTGGAGATCGATGCATGAAGAACTTGTGGGACGTGAAAACACGGAAGGAGATGAGTTTTCTCTGTATAAATGGAAATAAAACTGAGGTCAGTAGTGCTTGTGGCTTTCAGGACTCATTTATCTTCCTTTTTATTAAAAATCTTGGGGTTGTCTTTAATTTTAACCTCAAATGTGACAGCAGGTCAGAGCAGTCGTCCAGTCTTGTTTCTATCTGAGGCTTTGTAGTAAAGTCTAGCCTTGTCTGCTCATTCACGCTTTATCTTTTCTACTGGACTACTGCACCCCCCTTTATCCTGGGATGGACCCGTCCCTCCACCGTCTGCAGCTGGTCTAGAACTCAGCTGATCCGCCTGTTGATGGGGACCAGACGATGTGAGAACATCACTACTGCGTTGCATTCACTGGCTGCCTCTCTGTTGCCATTTCTTTTACAATTTTACTTTAGAGTGTTTAAATGTTCTGGCTTGTCCCATCTGCACCATCAGCGTCCTGGTGGAGCTCTTGGGTCTGAAGAACAGCAGCGGTTAGTGGTCCCTAGGACCGGAATCGTGAACCTTGTGGACCTTAGGGGTACGGGTCTCTGTAAGGGCGAGTGAACGCTATTTATCGCGTCTTCATTTAACCTGAAGGTTTCCCTTTAAAGCTGCTGGCTGCAGCGGGTGAAACATACTGGACGAATGTCCTGCTTTACAGGCTGGTGAGACGTCGTCCACCTGCCTCGTTTTCTCTGGAATAATCCACCGCTGTGCAGGGAATAACTTTCTCACTCTCTTGAAGTCATGTAGCGTAACTCCTTCCATCTTTGGTCCACATCCTTTCTGGAAGTGATGAGGCTGGGATTAATAATTACTGTGATTAATTGTGAAATAAAATAACCGTGACATCGCTACAGGAGTCGACAATGGACTGACTTTTACTGGCTAGAGAGCTCAGAGAAGAGACAGGATGAAAGGCAGATACTCGTCGTTAGGGGCGCCAAAGTGCACAAATCTGCTGAAGTTCAGTAGAGGAGCTTTAACTGCCGACCGTGGCTGTCTTGGTTTTGGTGCCGTGACTTTGCCCTGAAACTGTCAAACATTTCAGTGTAGCTCCGCCCCCTACTTTCTGTGTAACTCCACCCATTGCCATTTTAACCTGTCCTGTCCAGCATCTTTGCAAGCCGAATGATAGTCTGGTTGCTGTGTTGTGCCAAACACATTTGCCCTGCCAAGTGGACATAAATTAATCCAGAGGAGCTTTACTTATTTACTTTGAATTATGGAAGCTACGTCGTCTTCCTGGTCCTGACCGGAGGGGACAGAAAAAGAAGGAAGACAGCTAAAGAGAAAGCAGAAAGGAGAGGAGACAAAAACACAACCAGTAGAAGCAACGACCCTTCCATCCACACTATCACCAGACAACTGCTTTCACAGAAAGCTGATCAAGTTCCTAAATACTAACCAAAAAAATATCACAAATGTCTCACAACAACGGAAGTACCAGACACACTCAGAGAACAGCTTTCTCTCACCGTGTAAACCAGGGAATGTGTCAGCATGCAGAGGATGAGGAATGAGGAGGGATCAGTGATGAGGGAGATCGGGCAAATGTGACCAGGCCTCCACAGAGGCCAGAGGCAGACTAGGGCAGCCCAGAGACCCGGGTCCTCAGCACGACCCCAAGGCACCCCACATTGAAGACGACCCCAGTCCCACCCAGAGGGCCAGCATCGGCAGCCGCCGACCCCACCAGGTACCGGCCATTCAGAAGCACAAATCCGTCCCGTTGCAGGAAGATTTATCAGAAGCTCTGTGGGAGAACAGAAGTCTGAAACTAGCAGATCTACACCAGATAAGTTCACATCCCTTCATATGCGGTGGTGGGCGTGGCTTTATAAGCAAGGCGAGGCCCCGCCCACTTGTATCTGGAGGGAGGGGCTGTGGGGATTTTAACATTTTCTCCTGACAGAGATGCACCAGAACTGTCATGCCGGCTCCTCCTCTACCAGTACGCTCAGGTCCTAGACTACACTACCCAGAATTCCTCTGTTCTCATCCCATCAGACTTCACCTGTCTTCAGCCTGATGAGTCACACCTGGTCCCCTCTCTATTTAAGCCTCCAGTAGACATCAGATCATTGTTTGGTCTTATTCCTGCTCCAACTGGATCAGCTCATACTGATGCCTGCGTCAACCTTACAAGTGTGGCTCTACATCACGGAAACATGACCTGCTTTTACCCTGCAGGGGGCGCTATGAGCCACAAAACCTGTTTTTAAAGAAACGAAAAAATGACGAACTTTATCAACAGTATTGGTGATTTTCATCACAATTCAGTAAAACTGGGCAGTTTACGGTAAAAAAACACACATTTAGCGGTCAGTTGGTACGTCTCGAAGCTTCGCGCGGTGAAACCAGGACGCCGCGTCGTTTTGTCTTTGCCATCTACAGTAAAAACTAAAATCCAGAGAAAACAGGCGGCTTCTCCGCCCACAGATCTAATGAGCGCAGGTTTGAAGCCTGAATCAAGCAGCTGCACCAGCGTCCACCACTTCCTCCACAAACGTTGGAAGATTTCCCTCCAGCAAGGTCCAACGTCAGCTGCATCTCTCTCCTAGATGCCAATGGAGCCATGAAACAGCAGAACTGCAGCCATCCAGACGGACCTACTAGCTCAGCTCCCTAAATTCAGTTTTTACTGTAGGTGTGCTTTACAAGGGCAACCCTTCAGAAAAGACTCATTCTTCTAGAACTGCAGGTGCGTGAAACAAAGCCTCAGTTTGAGAGGATCAGCATCATGTTTCACATGGAAACCGGATGTAGTCTCCACAGCACAGATTCTGCCTGGTCTCATGAGACCCACTGGGCTCGCGGCCCAACCGCAGGAAACTCTGGTCTGGTATGCAGGTACAGGCTTGCGGGTCTCAGCATGAGCGGGTAATCATTTACCGGCATCGAACCAGCGACGTGTGGATCTCCTCTGATTTCCTACAATTTACCAAAGTTTTGTTTAATGTCCAAACTTTAGCTGAAGAGGAAACTTTTCAGGCTTTTGCTCGTGTTGATTTGAGCCACCGGGGACCCGTAGCTGGAAAACCTGAAGCTTTCCAACTGGTGAAAGTCTGTGAGCGGGGGAATGTGGGCAGCTGTCCTACCGTCGTGTCGCGGGTCCAGCTGTAAGGACGCGGTTCCGTCGCGGTGCAGGAGGATGGAGGACGGGTCCCTCACGCGGCGAACCCTCCCCGCCGGCGGGCGGGGCACCCTGAGGCCGCTGCAGCACTGGTAGCACACCGCCCATGCCTGCTCCTCGTTGATGGGCTGCTCGTAGGACTTCAGCACCTCCTCCAGAGACAGCTCCCGGGGCTCGGCCAGGTCCCGCGCCTCTCCGCGCGCCGTGGGGGCGCTTACACGCGGATCTGCGTTCTCGGTGCTTCCGTTGGTGGATCTGGCCATGACTGCGACGCCGCGGAGCCCATGCTTCAGTCCGAGGGCAGCGAGGCCATGGACGCTGTCCGCCGCGGGTTTCCGGCTTGTCAGGTGCCGCAGCTGCACCTTGTTATCTCGCGCGTTGTCAAGGTAGCAGCACTTCCGGTTGGAGATTTTCAAAAATAAAGCTATTAGCGGTCTGAAGGCTCAAAGTGAGGGAAGGGACATTCGGGTTCTAATGTTTTAAGGTTTGGTAAGTAAATGTTTCTACTCGGGCCTCCACTAATTCTACGGAAGCCGAGAGCGGCCGTGCTCGCATGTTGTTGTTTTTTGTTTCTTTTTACACCGTTTTCTCATGATAACGACCTATTTTATCTCGTTATTGACAGAAAACAACGTTTGTATTCTGGAGATAACGGGACAAATGATCCGGTGTTAGAAAAAAAATGCCACTCTCGGCTTCCGTAGAATCTTGTTTTAGGACTGCAGTTATTTTAATTTAGCATTTATAGAAACTTTTCTAAAAAATAAATAAATAAATAAAATGTACATGATTTGGGAATTTACTAAGAACATAATCAATTTGTATCACTTAACATGTATATTTACATTCCTGTAAAGGTTAGTGCGCATGCTCTGTTCACGTTCTGTGCTTTAATTTTGATATAACAGCGGCAGAACTTCCGGTTAATGTCTTGTATTTCCGGCTAACTTGACGCCGCTCGTCATTGAATCAGCAAATGAGAGACGCGGAGCTGATCTGCTGTCCACCAATCAGAAAGTCCTCCGGCTGTCGCATCGTCCACCTGCAGAGGAGACGTTCACCTCCGTGCACGCGCTGATGTGTTGTCCCCGTGGACGCGGGAGCTGACGTGTCTCGAGCCTTTAAACATTTCAGTCTGTGTTTGTGTTAATAAAGTTCGTTGCGCTGATTGTCATTCAATTTCATTCAATAAAACCACAAAAACAAGAAAACGAGACGAAGCTAATCGCTGAAGCACGTGCGCATCGTGCCGACACGTCTGGTTCCAGATGTTTTTCTCTTCTTCATGCTGGTGCTTTAGTTTAAACTGCTCTGCCTTTTCTTCTCATTAGATCTGATCCGAGCTCGTCTGCTTCCATGAAGCTGGCCGGAGTTCTTCATCTCTCAATCTTCATCAGCTTTTAGAATTTTAATTTGCTCGTTTTTGTGTCTTTTCAGCGACTTTCTGTCGCCCCGAGGTCGTTTAGCAGCTCTGCTTTTCCATTTACATCCTTTTAAAAATCTTTTTTCTGTCTCAATGTCGTTAGTTTCTTTTCTGTTTGGAGACTTCAGAGACGAGCGTTTCCTCCTCTCCTCTGTAAAGAGTCGTGGTGGTATTTTCTACCTTAGCTATCCCAATATCGTTGTTTACCTGTGTTTTATCGGAGTTTTGAGTCGGCATGCAGGAAGGTGATTTATCTGGAAACACAATAAATGTCTGATTGTATTTCTCGTCTCCATTCCACAATAAATAAATATGAATGAACAGCAAGCAGAAATTTTCTGCACATGTAATGAGTTCATGCAGTATCGATCTGGAAGTCATGTGACTCTGCAGCTCCATAAAATCGCGTTTTATCATGTTCACATCAGAATTATGAGTTTTACAACAATAAACGATCACTTCTGTTTTTACACAAGAAGAAAAGAAAAAGACTTGATGGAAATTTCTTTGCCTGCGTTGTCGATGCTAGACACCAGGGGGCGCTGTCCCCTTTGTAATTTTCCAGTGAAGATGATTCTTCAACCAGGCTGAAGGAGTTTTCACACATGCTGAGATCTTGTTGCTGCTGCTGTCTTCCCACATCCTGCTGGATGGATGGAGGCCAGAACCCCCATGCAGCGGTCCGCCACTGCTTCTTGGTCCCAAACACACACACACACACACATATATATATATATCTCGCTCTCCAACGACCTGCAAAGAGGAACATGCACGTGGCCTCTCGTTTCACTGGGGGATCCCCCTGGTCCTGCAGCCTCATTTTGGATCCATATTATTTACTGGTACACATGCTTTTCCCAGGCTGACACGGGATTCCTGCGGCCCAGGACTGAGTAGCCGAACCCACGGATCCGCCCACCACTCCTCCGAGGCGCGCCCCTTGTCCCGGACTCAGCCACTCCGTCTTGGTGCCCTCTGGTCCCGTTGCCCTCTGGTCCCGGGGGCCTCTGGTCCCGGTGCCCTCTGGTCTTGGTGCCCTCTGGTCCCGTTGCCCTCTGGTCCCGGGGGCCTCTGGTCTGATCCCAGCCGCCTTCCTCATCACTCTGCGGGAGCTCAGAACCGCGCACCGGTCTCTAATCACTCAGGGTTTGATTGGCTTCCAGAGGGTGTAAATAAAACCACATACACAGTAACAAGATGCACTTACACACAGCTACCCACAATGCTCCTCTTTGGCAATAAGAAATGATGGTGGCTGTGTGTGTGTGTGTGTGTTTCTGGAAGCAGAAAAAGGACAAATGTGAGTAATTATTGATTTAATGAGTACCATCTTCTAACAAAGGAAACTGAAGCAGGATGATCACACGCAGCGTCTCTTCTTTGATTTCTAATCAATAAAAGAAAATCTGGCTTCGGATTCGTCTCATGACCCAAGAAAAGCTGCAAATCTTACACGAGGAACAGATTTCTTCTTTTCTGTCCAGTGGAAATTCTCTAGATGTCACCGAGCTGAAGGCTACGAAGCCCGCGGAGCTAATCAATCGTTTCACTGGTCAGATAAAAGAATCATTGGTTCCGTTTCAGCCATTAGATTCAAGTTGCCCTAAAATCAGCCTGAAACTAAAGATTTTACCTTCATTCACCACATTCAAAACTTTGGCTTAAGCTTCATTTAACACTTTTCCAGACAAGTAAAAACCTTCATGTGTGGAGTTTCCACCATTCTGAGGAAATCTGCTTCCCCCTGCAGGTCTGAGCTGGAAACCACCACCAGCTGGCCAACAGAGACTGGAAGTCTTCCTCCCCACTGGTTTAGTCCTAGTCTGCGGTTCTTCGTCGCCCATCGTCGGCCATGTCAGGCCAACAAAAAGAAACCAGATCATGCAGACGCAGGGCAGGTAAACACAGACGAAACTCCCCGCAGGCGTCTTTACGAGCCCGAACCCAGAACGGTCTCATGTCCGTCCACAGCTGCTTATTTACTGCAGCTTTCAGCTCCAGAAACGCAAACGTTACTATCAGGAACACGATATTTCGTACTGACACGGTAGAAATGACTGGAAGACAATTTCCAGCTCTTCAATCCATGAGAAGGAAAATAAAAGTTCAAGCTTCTGCTGGATAAAACCTTTTGTTCCTTCACGGGTCCACATTCTGATCAATTAAGACCTTAAACGAAAGCTCGACCAATTCAACATAAAACATTCTGAATACTAACTAGTAGTTCAGTTACTTTGCTCTGAACATGTAAAACAACACGACCAAAGATCTTCTGCCTGAACGCGTCGATCTGGAATCATCAAACAGAAGCAAGTCAACAGGCTCCTTCGTGCAATAAATGTAATCAATAAGCGGTAAAACCTACAACTTATCGTCTCCTGCATCCTGAACGCCAGCCGTCAGAAAACGGCCCTGGAACGCAGGAGGAAGAAACCAGAGCTCCCAGTTACAGCCTCCAGGACTGGGATTTAGCTGCTGGGAACGCGAGCGTACGCAGCGACGTTCCCACCGCTAGCATCAACCTCCAAAAACGCTTCCAGTCTGTTGCCAGGGGATCAGGTACGAATGTGGCGGCGCAACGAGGAGGCAACATCACAGACGCAGGGTCCGAGAGACGCTCCCTAAAACTACCCGCCATCGGGTTTACCTCGGACCTGTCGTGCTCAGTATTTACCTCAACATTGCAACTCGCGCACGAGACACGCTATCTCGCGTCAACGCGAGCGGCCTACGTGCCAAACGAATGCTAGGACGCGCGGCGGCCAGGATACGTATGCGCACGCGTCACTAACAGCAAGTATATCCCAGCCCTAAAACCCCCAAGCCCAGAAAAAAGGGCCAAAAATGAATAATAATTAATAAAAATAAATTTAATATATTTACTTTTTTCGCTGCGAGATATTTAACATAAATGTAGTGCAAACGGTGTCCACCAGGGGGCAGAAGATCTCCCCTCGGCTCTGCATGTTCAGCACGTAGGGAAGCTCCAGCTGAGGTAACGCTAAGAGAAGAGCTGGATCCAGCTGTGGGAAAAACTGCAGGAACTTCTCGCAGGCGGGTTGAATGAAACTTGCTCATCAACGTAAACCAACCCTGTAATCGTGCAAAACTCAAGGTTTTTCTGACCCTGGACTTGTGCATCTGTACAGAAACATGGCCGAGCACCGTCTCGGCTGCACGACACTCATGAATCAGCAGAGACGAGGAAACCAACGTTTAATAAACGGGTGAAAACGTTACTGGTGCACCCTCGTTTCTAGCATTTCCAGAAAGCCTCCTCTCTCCTCCAGGCGGAGGCGACGCTACCGAGATATCGAACAATCAGGAAGCAGCAGCAGAATCTGCATCCTTCTAGAAAAAAAGAGGCATGAACCTGGAGAAAAACCGGATCCCATGGATCTCGGCACATTGCTGCTTCTCGTTTCTAATCCTGAAATCCACCGTTTGCACAACTCGTTTCCCTCAATCTGCAGCAGATAAAGTAAACCTGAATTATGTAGCTAACCAGTTCCTAGAAAGTTTGGTAAACAATGATCTGTGTTGGCACAGCCGGAAGAAAAGACGTGTTAAAACCAGCCGGTTCCACGAGTCCCGAACTTCTGCAACAGAGAGGGCTTCGGTTCTTCTGGCCGTCCTAAAGTTCCCCTCTGTGGGAGCATCATCAGTGATCGGGGCTTTGGGGGACACTGGCACCCTGTCACCTTTCAAATGGCATCTAGAGAAGCGCGCTCATCACTTCTGACTTCCTGTAAGCGGAACATCTGCAGACAGGAAGGAGTGAACGCCGTCCCGGACTGGAACTGGAACCAGGCTGATTGAACTCGCATCTCATGTGAATGTTGTGGTGCCAGTGTTCCCTCAGAGTTCATGAAGCCGCCTCGAGGCCTCACACGCGTCTCGTCTCTGGTTTTAACTCTTGCTGCTGAGTTCTAGCTGGAACCCAGCTGAACTGATATGGTTCCTGAGGCACCAGCAGATCTATGTCAAGCCTCTTCTGCTCTTTCTCACTGTTAACTGTCTTGTAGCCGAGCAGCGACATGGCTCCTTTACAGAGCTCCTGGACACGTTTGACCTTGTGGTGAGGCAGCATGGTGCGCCACGCCTGGGAGACGTCAGCGGCGTTGCGAGAGGTGATCTGAAAAGCTTCCTTCTTGGAGCCTTTGCCCTTTCCATGGGTCACCATGTAGATCCAATCCTCCAGCTCTGTGGTCATCCTTAAACTCACAAACTCATAAATAGCCTTTATCTCCTTGAGCGGGTTGCGCGCCACGTCCTCGTAGCGAACCATTTTGTAGCGGCCCTGTAGGAAGGGAGGCGGCTTCAGGATGCCCCTCTCATTGATGCGCACGTGGCTTCGGCAGATCTCCTGCATGACCTGAAACTGAACCTCGGGGGCTTGAGTGCTCCTCTGCTCCAGAACGATAGCATTATCTCTCTCAAAGGCTGTGGCTGACTCTTCTCTAGACCGCATCACAGCCCGCGGGTCTCGGACCAGATGGATGATGCGGAGATCCAGGTTTGGGTCCTGCAGAAGCGGGTAAAGGGATTCCAGCTCAAAGAAGCGTACCTCCTTTAACACCACATGACTGTAGGTGGTGCAGGCCTCCTCCACCTTCCGCAGCCCTCGAGCATCACATTTCTGGGCACACTGAGTCTGGTTGCTGAACTGGTCTCGTGGCGTGAGAGGACAGGCCGGCGGCGAGCACAGCGCTCGACTGTGACTCCACATAAACAAGGAGGACACGTTGTGGTGCTCGGGCAGGTAGGCGTCCATCACTGAGAAATCACACTGGAACACGCTTCGCACCAGGTCCCTCACAGCCATACGCAGAACCCGGGCTCCGGGTTTCTGGAGGTTGGTCCATACATGCCAGGCTGGTTCCATGAGGTAGAAAACAGATGGGTGCTGACTGAAAACCTGACCCAGGAAGGACGAGCCGGATCTCCACGATGACAGAAGAAGAACGTGGACTTTGCTGTTGGGAGGAGGAAGGTCGCAGGGACTGAGCTGAACGTACCAGCTGCAGAACAGGACGACTGCTGCCCCCTGCAGGACCACCAGGACAAACACGGCACTGAAGTTGACTCTGCAGCGGGGGGTCATGGCTGCTGCCGGAGCCTCTTTTCTCCGTTCTGAAGACGACAGACGTCGGTTCTGCAGGAAAAGACAGAAAAGAAGAGAAATGTTCAGTTTACCGCAGGATGCTTACCGTCAAGTACACGATCCGGTACACGATCAAATACACGATCCGGTACACAGTCAAGTACACGATCCGGTACACGATCAAATACACGATCCGGTACACAGTCAAGTACACGATCCGGTACACGATCAAATACACGATCCGGTACACGATCAAATACACGATCCGGTACACGATCAACTACACGATCCAGTACACGATCCGGTACACGATCAAATACACGATCAAATACACGATCCAGTACACGATCCGGTACACGATGGAGGCGGCCTCGTGCACTCTGCGGCTACCTCACGGACTCTGCGGCCGCCTCATGGACTCTTTTCTTTTTGTAACTCTATGGTGTTTGATCTCTTTTAAATATTTATGAAGTTTTTGTAAAGCAGCTCTACTGACGGATGAGGAACCTGAGTCGGGGAGCAGAAGTCCAGACCGAGAATCAACCAGTTTGTCCAACAAAGTTCTGCAGTGAAATCTAAATGCTGCTCACCGGCTGGGAATAGCTACGTAGACCGAGATCACATCTAAATTTAGCTTTCACTGCAAATCCGAACAGAGATCACTTATTTCTACCGTTGTTTCCCCTGATTTCTCCATCTCCTGCTCAGCCCGATCCGGGTAATGGAGGTGGGAGCAGAGGTGTTTTCCAACCAGCGTTCATCTCCCTGTTAATATCATCATCTAAAGAAGCTCTAAGGTAGGTAGTGCGGTAGATTCAGTGGTTGACAGTGACAGCGAGAAGGAAGGTAGTTAAGTAGAACTGAACTGGTTAAAGGTAGTTAGTTAGGTATAACTGAACGGGATGAAGGAAACTCCTGCAGTGGAACTAAAGGCAGTCAGAAGTGAAATGATCTGGATGCCTCGATGTTCTGTCATTGTCATAGTTAACTGATCCAGTTTTACTTTGCATTACTTTTCTTTTTCTGCACTAGAACCGCAAGTTCTGACTGCTGGCGAGATTTGACAATGCCTTGGAAGATACTGTAGTTGTTGGGAGAAGGATCCTGTATCTCGGCACATCAAGCTGATCCATGCAAGCGTAGCGTAATGTGCTAACAAGCCCAGACACGAGCTTCTTACCGTTAGACCCTCTGGGTAAACACTCGACTTCACGACGGATCCTTCTTCCCCGTCAGCCAATCTCTCCACTGCAGCTTCTGTCTCTCAAATCACACACAGCATCCTGGTTCTATTGTTCAATTATTTACTTATAGCTTTTAGCTGCGGTCATCATGAAAGGTTATTTATATTGTCATCTAACCAAGACCAGAGAAACCATGAATAATTGACTTCCACAAAAGAGTCTGAAAAAAGAACCTGCCCTTGATAAACACCTTAAAGCAAACAGATTAAAATCTACCTCACATCAACAATGACATTATTTCTGTCACGACATGGTCCAGCCTCTCTCCATCCGGGATTTACAGCATCCTAAACTGGCCAAGCAACACAATCTCTCCAGGATGTCCAACCTTCACTGCAACATGTGACCAGTATGTTTATTTAGGGTGTGCATGAAAGTGTGTGAGCTGTTAAATTGATCATCATGCATCCATCATCTGCGCCGCTTCATCCAGTAAGGGTCGCGGCGAAGCTGCAGCCTAGCCCAGCATGTAGCAGGTGAGAGGCAGGACAGGTGTACTTGAACATATATATTATATAGCACCTATCTAGATGAAAATCACGAAATGTGATATAAAACACAACAAAAGCAAGTTTAAAAGATGCTTTTGTGGAACCTAAACTGTCTACAACCAAACAAATAACTCCAAACCACGGAAGCGGTGGAGGTCAGCTGTCAGGTTTTATTCATTATTATTAATAAAACTCCTGAATGTCCAATCTGTCCAGGGTTTCTATGACATGTGGAGGTTCTTTCATGTTATGAACAACATACATTTTAGAAATGCCTGGAAGTGGACTTAGAATTAGATCAGGATGAGCCTGAACCAGGTTTATACGTCCCGCAGCTGGAGCAGAGATGAGGATGATGACCTTCGTTTGTTGTTTTCATTTGCTTCATTTTTAATTATTTATTTAATGTAAGATGGATGGAGGGAGGGAGGGAGGGAGGGAGGGAGGGAGGGATGGATGGATAGATGATTGATGGATGAATGGATGATGTACTTCTATATGATGTTCTACATCATCTCCACCATGTTCTAGATCAGAATTCAGAATTCATCCATCATCTCACCAACCGTCTCCATGGTGATAATTTCTGTCCTAAAAGCAGCAGATGTGACGACTAAAATTAAACATTGATGAAGAAACTTTGATAAAACTGATGATGCACGAGTGAGGGAAGGATGGAGCGGGAGATCGACAGGCGGATCGGTGCCGCGTCTGCAGTGATGCGAACGCTGCATCGGTCTGTCGTGGTGAAGAAGGAGCTGAGCCA
>JBAMHW010000010.1:33981891-34001664 GCA_037177495.1 Rhadinocentrus ornatus
GTAATAAAAGTAACTATAATATTGTAATAAAAGTAACGTAATATTGTAATAAAAGTAATGGTAATATTGTAATAGAAGTATAATACTGTAATAAAAGTAACTGTAATCCCTCGCGTGTCCAGGTTCCATGTGTTCTGGTGTTTGAGGATGACTGCTATACTGGTTCTGTTACTCGTGTTACCGCCTCGTCCTCTGCAGGGTTTATTATCGGTCACCGAGTCCTGGAGGCTCCTAGCAACTCTTTCTCTACAAAGACAACCGTTCTTCAAGGTGTTTATTCATCTTTACAGCCCTATTTGCAAAACTTTACTCTAATTGCACACAGTCACACATTTTCTGGCTTTAACCCCAAAACTCGGACTCCTTATCTCACCAAGAAGTGTACCTACGGTTGTATCCCTACTTTCCATCTACGTGCAGTGGAAACTCTGAATGTTAAACCATGTTCTGTCCTGAAATCCAAGCTCAGCTGGGAAGAATAGAGATTCAGAAAGTTTTCTTCCGGAACAGGAGCTTTGTGTTGGTTCAAGCTGAACGCATGACAACCACAAACCCTTCCAGGACATGATGAGCTCCTGAACGTGCTTCTCTTGAACACTTGAGGTCTCTGCTTCACGGTTTATAACAGTTCATAAGGAACTCTAAAGCCCCCCTTTTCCAACAAAACCAGACCTGACAACCAGTTTACCACATCTGTAAAGTCCAGATGTCAAACTGTCACCTGGACTTTTATTTCAAGTGAACTTTTATTTAATTAATTATTTGCTTTAATCCTCTTGTTCAGAAGAAAATTGATGCTACGCAGGACGTCGCTGATCTCATCTGTTCCCACACATTTTGCATCTCTAAAACAAGACAAAGCTCGTGACAAACATGCCTGAAGGTGAATCTCTTCTGCATACGGAGATAAATGAGCCACATTTTAAATCCTAGTTTGCATCTTATGTCTGTATAACTTTTATCTGAACAATCTCACTAGTTTGTCTCATTTTAATTCAGATCTATTAGTTTCACTGTAAATTCGTTTCCCGCTGACCGAAATAAACTGCAGGGAAAATTTCCTGACTGAACTTTTAATCAGGCGACACAATTAAATGGGTAACAGAATTCGGTGTAACACCCCGCTCTACGACCCCGACTCGCTAAAACGGGACTCGGGGTGTTTAAAGCCCCATTTGCCCACCTGGTCACAAAAGATCAATAATAAGCTATACGTCTAGTTTTATCGGGTTTTTGTGTGACTTCTCCTAAATTTAGAGAGAATTTATTTCTATAAAACCGAGTCGGAAAGTTTGTCGGCACGTAAAAACGTCCGTTCAAAGCCTAACAGAAAAAACGGTCCCCGGTGGCTCGTTTCCTCTCATTTAATAAATTCATAACAGACTTTACCGGCAGAGGCTTGCTGCTGTGTCCGTCCTCCCCGCGGTGCTCCGCCGTCCTCGGCCACCAGCTGCTCGGTTCTCCGCGCAGCCGCCTGTGGGAGACGTGGCCTGGGTCTCCGAGCTTAAGGCTGGCGGTGGGATGGGCCGAGGCTGGGGGCGGGTGGGTGCTGGAGAGCAGGCGGGACCTGAGTCCCATCAGCATGGAAGACACAGGTGCTGCAACCAAACAATCACCCGTGATGGTTTAAAGACTTCTGCTGACTCAGACCTGTAACACTAAGCAGCTGATTTGCCAAAGACCCGTGTTCCAGGAATCACCAAGGCCCAAGTTTCATTCCCGCCGCAGCTCAGGGTCAGTGAAATAGTCCACAGCTTTCAGACCTCCTCGTGGCTGGTAACCAGCTCAGCAGGTGAGCATAGCAGCAATAAATAAAACTAAAACCAGAACCAAGAGTAAAACAATAAAACATTAAAAACAACAGTCTCACGTAGATCCAAGGCCAGATCATATAAATGGAGGACTGGTGGTCCTGGCTTGTGTAGGATTCGGGGCTAACGCCTGCCCCCCACCCCCAGAAAGCACCAACACACACCTGCTGACACACACAAAAGAAAAGTCAGGTCCTACTCTGATACACGTTTTATTGGCCTTTCAGAAGACACAACCCCGCAGCACCATGATTGTTATACATGTAGATACAAAAACGTGCAAATGCGACATTATGTAAGCTAGCATAGCCCCACGTGTAGCACGGACAGTTCTCCGAGCTGCCCGGTCCCTGTACGACCGGTGCCAGAGCTTGGTCTACATTGCCGGCAGTAAGTTGGATCTGTTTCCAGGGTTGGGACCGGGCTCTCCCTTAGAGATAGGGTGAGACGCTCGGTGATCCGGGAGGGGCGCAGAGTAGAGGAGCCAGATGAGGTGGCTTCTGGTCAGGATGCCTCCTGGGCGCCTCCCCAGGCCCGTCCTCTCCAGAGAAGATCCAGGACACACTGGAGGGAAAACATCTCTCGGCTGGCCTGGGAACGGCTCCGGATCACCAGACCGAGACAGGGAGAGGAAAGTCTGGGTCTCTGGTTGGGCTTCGGCCCCCGCGACTCGGATACGCGATGGATGGATTTTACAGAGCCTGGTGAGATGAACGTGACCCTCCTCCAACACATCTCAGCAGCACACTGACGTGGACGATGCCCATCCCACTAGAAACACATTGTTTACTAGTCTGGAAAACTGGGTGGAGATTTTTCCTCTTGCTCGTGTGCCCCTACAAACAAATGGCTGCAGCAGTGGGAACATTCTGGTCAGACCGGATCCGGGCCTGAGAAGCGTTCTCAGAGATCCTGTTTGACTGAGCCTGAGCTGGGCTCTCCAGGCCTGCGCAGATATTTCCAGCCAAGAATGAAAGGATGCACCTGGTTCCTGTGGGAAGCCCACTCATATCCTCTGCTGATGCACCAGAGACAGCTGGACAGAGACGGAGGGGGAGAGAAGAGGGAAGGGACTCTGAGCGGGCATTAACAGGAAAACAAGTTCTCATCCCACCTGTTCCCATCTTTCTCCCCAAACTGAGATATCTCAGCAGATGCTCAGAGTTTCAGGTGTTATACAAACATTATAAATGTTGGGAAGAGAGGCTGTTACCCCGCAGTTTCTGGAGGATCTAGTAAGACTTGGGAAGCCTGCTGGATCTCCCAATGATACTATTCCACCTCGTCTTTTTAAAGAGGTCTTTCGCACTTTAGCTCCTTATGTGCTCCATATCATTAATGGCAGCTTAACCAGTGGGAGTTTACCTGAAAGTTTCAAACATGCAGTGGTTACACCACTTATTAAAAAGCTGGCCTGGACCCTTCCATCCTTTCAAACTTCAGGCCGATCTCCAAGCTTCCTTTTATTTCCAAACTTTTGGAGAAGGTTGTGTATTCCCAGTCGCACTTTTTCCTGGAGAAAAATAATGTCCTTACAGTGTTTCAGTCTGGATTTAAAACACTACACAGTACCAAGTCTGCACTTTTGAGGGTTTTTAACGATGATTTTTATACCACAGATTCGGGTTGCGGTGTGGTTTTGGTGCTGTTAGACCTCACAGCAGCCTTTGACACAGGGGACCATCCCATCCATTTGTCTCGCCTGGGGAATTGGGTGGGCATTCGGGGTAGTGCTTTACAATAGTTAAGATCTTATTTAACCGAGCGGAGTTTTAGTGTCCAGATTGGAGTTGCTGAGTCTTCTTCTGCTCCTCAGGGCTCAATTCTTGGACCGTTTCGCTTTACTTGCTCCCTTTCGGTGCAATTTTTAGAAAGCTGGGCATCCCCTTTCACTTTTATGCAGATGACAGCCAGATTTATGTCTCCCTGAAAAAAAGTGCATCCTCAGTGAAACCTTTACTAGATCGCATAGAGGTAATTACGGCTTGGATGTCTTTTAATTTTCTGCATTTTCATGACAGAAAGACTGAGGTGTTGCTATTTCTTTCTCAGCATCATCTCGAGATTTTAATCCATGCTTTTATTTCTAATTGCTTGGACTACTGCACACACTTTATGCTGGGCTTGGTCAGGCCTCCCTGGATCGACTGCACTGGATCCAGAATGTAGCGGCTCAAATTTTAACTGGTACTAAAAAACGAGAGCATATTACCCCGGTCTTGCCTTCCCTTCATTGGCTGCCCTTTCGTTTTAGAGTTGATTTTTTAATTCTTTTATTTGTTTTTAAGTGTCTCCACAGTCTCGCCTCACAATATCTGTCAAGACCTCTTACAGCCCCACACACCGTCACACTCTATCAGATCAGCAGACAGGTCACCTTAAACTGTCCCCTCAACCAAGAGGAAACCTAGAGGTGACCGAGTCTTTTCTGTAGCTGGACCAAAACTGTGGAACCAGTTGCCTCAACATATTAAGGAGGCAGGTAGTCCGGGTGCCGGGGTGGCAGATAGATGGGGTTGCAGGTAGACGGTGTGGGAGGTAGACTGGGCGATGGAGTGACAGGTAGACAGGATGATGGGGTGGCAGGCTGACTGGGTGACGGGGTGGCAGGTAGACGGGGTGGCAGGTAGATGGGGTGGTAGGTAGATGGGGTGGTAGGTAGACGGTGTGGGAGGTAGACAGGGCGATGGGGTGGCAGGTAGACTGGGTGACAGGGTGGCAAGTAGACAGGGTGGCAGATAGATGGGGTGGTAGGTAGACGGTGTGGGAGGTAGACAGGGTGACGGGATGGCAGGTAGACGGGGTGGTAGGTAGATGGGGTGGTTGGTATACGGTGTGGGAGGTAGACTGGGCAATGGGGTGGCAGGTAGACGGGGTGGCAGGTAGATGGGGTGGTAGGTAGATGGGGTGGTAGGTAGACGGTGTGGGAGGTAGACAGGGCGATGGGGTGGCAGGTAGACTGGGTGACAGGGTGGCAAGTAGACAGGGTGGCAGATAGATGGGGTGGTAGGTAGACGGTGTGGGAGGTAGATAGGGTGACGGGATGGCAGGTAGACGGGGTGGCAGGTAGATGGGGTGGTAGGTAGATGGGGTGGTTGGTATACGGTGTGGGAGGTAGACTGGGCAATGGGGTGGCAGGTAGACTGGGTGACAGGTAGACTGGGTGATGGGGTGACAGGTAGACTGGGCGATGGGGTGGCAGGTAGACTGGGTGACAGAGTGGCAGGTAGACTGGGTGATGGGGTGACAGGTAGACTGGGCGATGGGGTGGCAGGTAGACTGGGTGATGGGGTGACAGGTAGACTGGGCGATGGGGTGGCAGGTAGACAGGATGGCAGATAACGGGGGGATGGGGTGACAGGTAGACGGGGTGATGGGTGGTTTCCTCCCCAGGTGGCAGGCTGACTGGGTGACGGGGTGGCAGGTAGACGGGGTGGTAGGTAGACAGTGTGGGAGGTAGACTGGGCAATGGGGTGGCAGGTAGACTGGGTGACAGAGTGGCAGGTAGACTGGGCGATGGGGTGGCAGGTAGACTGGGCGATGGGGTGGCAGGTAGACTGGGTGACAGAGTGGCAGGTAGACTGGGCGATGGGGTGGCAGGTAGACTGGGCGATGGGGTGGCAGGTAGACAGGATGGCAGATAACGGGTGGATGGGGTGACAGGTAGACGGGGTGAAGAGGTGGTTTCCTCCCCAGATTGATGGCATAGAAGGCTGCTGAGGCCACAACGGTGCCATCTAATGTCCAGAGCAAAGCTCCATGCACACCAAAGGACTTCAGCCTTCTGCACTAGTCCTCAGACCTTTATCTCACTGGAATTCTGTCCTAGTGGTCTCCAAAGAGCTCACCAGACAGCTGCAGTTAGTCCAGAACCCTACTGATCCAGTTCTCATGTCTCTCTGATGTGAGCACAGCTATCACAGCAGAGTTAGAGAGAGGACCACATGGTTTCCTTTATTACAAGACCCAAAGTCTGGACCCCTCCCCATATAACATGGCTGCCAAAAGAAGCCCATTACCCTCCAGTATCACCATATTTAGGAACTGTAACCTGCCTGAAGTACCCAGAAGTATAGCAGTGGACACAACGCACCAATTAAGGTCCAGTACCAGCAGGATGGTGGAGGCGTGCTATTATGAACTACACAAATACTCATGTTCATGATGAAACCCTAAACCAAGAGCCCGGTACAGGAAGGAGTCACAAATATCCAAAAAGGCCTGCCAATACTCCGTCACATGCACGCTAGCCCTGCAGAGCACAGAGATGATGAAAACATGATCTAGCTAAGATTCTTTCTCTAACATTAGGTCAGCACGGGAAGAACGTATTTGGGAGGCTGTGGTGAGAGCTGATCATGAACAGATGGGAAATTGTGGAATTGCTGAATCCACAGCATGAACGGCTGTAGGGTGAAAGTGAGTAAAGCTTTCTTATTTTCTCTGAAGTTTGTAAACAGCACAAATCAGGCGCCACACAGAAGAACAAGCTAAAGTAAAAACAAGGACGTCTGCAATCAGCTAAAACATGCTGTAACTCTTACATAATGTTACAGCATGAGTCGCATTAAATGAGCTAATGCAGAGGGACTGACCAAGACCCACAGCCTGTAAACAAGCCAGCATTCACATGCAGCCAAACACTTCCTGAGCAGCCAGCGAGTCGCTGGGAGGGAAATGATGCTTTTCTCTAAAAGTACCAGAGTCTCCTCCAAGATCCCCCACGGGATCAATAAACAACTTAACTGGGACAGTTTCTGTGGAAGTGTGTAGCTGGACTTTGTAGACATCCCTGGGGCCCTTGTTCCGTGGCCATGGGGTCCCTGGTTAAGCCTTCCTCTACCGTCCTCTGGGTGGAGATGCCGTCCCCCCATGGTGGGCTGGGTGGGTTTCATGCCCCGTAAGGGAGGGTCTCTTCCTGGGTGTTTACCTAAACCATGAACTGGACTGGCCTCACAACACAGACCACTGTTCAGGAAGGGTCAGAGCAGCTATCTTCTTAGGAGATGGCGGTCTTTTGGAGGGAAGGGGGACTCCTGAGGACCTTCTCTGACTCTGTGGTGGATCAGCCATGCTGTACGGTGTGGTCTGCTGAAGCAGCAGCATCAGAGAGAGGGAGAAGCAGGACTAAGTCATCAGGAAGTCCAGCTCTGTCCTGGGCTGGTTTCTGGACTGGACTCTGCAGGAGGTAGGTGACTGCCCTCCATGCTGGACCATGAGTGTTACTGGTTTAGTACCAGTAGCTATAGCTATGTTTAATAGTCTTCTTGCTGGTGCAGCTGTTCTTCGTGTTGTTGCTGTTTTTCTCAGTTTGCCCTCTTACAGGTGCTTGATGATTGTCTGCTTTTGTTTTCTTACAGAGGCCTTTCGGTTTCTCTGCAGGTGAAGCAGCAGCTTTGTCTCCTCTGTCCTCCCCTTCCCTTGGCAACGCTAAGCCAGACCACCAGTCTGCCGTCAGGATGCCGGACAAGGCTAAAAAAATGCTGCACATGTATGAAATTATTACAAAACTTATCTTAAAATTAGATTTCAAATTTTTAAATTTGGATTCATTTGCCATAAATTAATTAAGATATAATGGTGTAATTATAGTGCAGATACATGGGCTTTGAATAAATGAGATATCAATATTATTGATTAAAAGTGACTCTTTAGAGGCCACAGTTTATTTTAAAGATGTAAATAAAAGCATGAGCACACATTATTAATGGTATAAACTGAGTTTATCCAGTAAAGCACAATAGAAAAATGACATAAACATGTAATAAACACACAAATAGAAAAAATATAGAGGATCTCTTCACGTTTCTATCACTAAAAAACAGCAGTAAGGAGGAGAAACTGGAACCAGTGCTGGTCAGTGGGTTTGCTGGTGACATCTTCTCATCAGTTATAAAAGCAAACCTGCTGCAGTTCAGCTGTAAAGCAGCAACCGTCCGGATGAGTCAGATAACAGCCCCACCCAGAGCCAATTTATCTGTCAGGAGCAGAGCTCAGGGTCGGGACGGCGTTCTCTGGAAAATACCGGTGTGACTTTTACTGAGAAAACTTTTTCTACTGGGGGAAAAACCTTTTCATGTTTGCAGCACGTTTGTGTGAAATCTGCTGACTAATCAGCTTGTTTTCTGAGCAGGTTTATTCAACAAAATGCAGCTGAGAAATGAACCAGTTCAGCAGGATCCGCTGCTGCTACTGGTGTCATAATGGTACTGACTGGGCAGGGTGAGCAGGCTTATGATGAGGATAAACTAATTTAACTTGAGTGGATAGTTGGTAACAAGAAGAAGCTAAAAGACGAAGATCACAATGGTGGAGAAAAGTGATAAACGGCTCCAGAATCTAAAACATCAGTACTGCGTCATGATAGATGAGGTTTTCCCACCGGTACGGGTGCGGTGGTTAGAACCTGGTTCTGAAAAACAAATCTCTGGATGCGTTCAAAGACCCAGAGGAAGATGAGGAGGATGCTGACGTACTGAATCCAGGCGAACTTGATGGTTTCCCAGAAGCCTGGACGATAAGTGGAGGAGACAGTTAAGGCAGAAAAGATGGAGAAAAGGTTGAAGCACAAATATCAGTATATTTCAGAATATACAGAATACCAGCTCCTACCATCTAGAAAAAGACACCGGGTTCCAAAGTAAGACTGAAAAACTGAGGAATCCAGAGTGTGTGTAGTCCATGATGTAATGTGTATTAATTATTGATCTGTGTCAACATCCTGCTAATGTGACACAAAAGAAATGTCTATAAATAAAGGTTTATCGTAACATACCGCACCATACTACACTATGCCATATCGTACTTTATCATACCATATCAAACTTCACCATATCATATCATACCGTATCATACTGCACCATACCGCATCGTACTGTATCATACTGTATCGTACCGTATCATACCATATCATATCATACAGTACCATACCATATCATATCGCATCGTACTGTATCATACCATATCGTACCGTATCATACCATATCATACCGTACCATACCATATCATACCGCATCGTACTGTATCATACCGTATCGTACCATATCGTACCGTATGATTAGTCAGGTAGGGTCTGATCCTCCTGATGTTGTAGAGAGCAAATCGGCAAGACCAGGCAACCGAGGCAACTTGGTCCTTTAAAGGCAGCTGGTTGTCTACCATGACACCAAGATTCCTGGTAGAAGACGTGGGCACAAGCGTGATAGAGTCATTCCGCACCATACCGTATTGTACTGTCTCATTCCACACCATACCGTATCATACCATACCATACCATACTTTATAATACCGCACCATACTGTATTTTACCGTATCATACCGTATCGTACCATATCATACCGTATCGTACTGTATCATACCGCAACATACTGTATCGTACCATATCATACCGCACCATACCGTATTATACTGTATCCTTCCACACCATACCGTACCATACCATATCATACCGCACCATACGTTATAATACCGCACCATACCGTATCATACTGTATCACACCACACCTTACCGTATCGTACCGTATCATACCGCACCATACCATATCGCACTGTATCATTCCACACCATATCGTATCATACCATATCATACCATACCGTATCGTACCGTATCATACGGCACCATACCGTATCGTACTGTATCACACCACACCATACCGTATCATACGGCACCATACCGTATCGTACTGTATCATACCGTATCGTACTGTTTGATACCGTATCGTACCATATCATACGGCACCATACCATACCGTTCTGTATCATTCCGCACAATATCATATTGTACAGTATCATACGGCACCATACTGTATCATACCATATCATACCGCACCATACCGTATCGTATTATACCGCACCATACCGTATCGTACCATATCATACCGTATAATACAGTACCATATAAGTACCCTAGCCCCTAACCCTAAGTACAGACAGACCATGACTCACAGTGCAGTCCAGGTCTTTGTTTGAGAGCACTGTATATCCTAATGGCCGAGATATGCTAGGTGGCTAGTTAGCATGTCTTTATTCAGACTTACTACTGTCAGTTATCCAGTTGCTGTCGTGTTAGCCCTAACACTTATAATAGTATAATAGTGTTAAGGCCAGAATAGTACTGAAGATGCTAGCTGCTTCGCTGGGATTACTTCCAGGTGACTAACAAGATATTAATACAGCATAAGTCTTCACAAAACATTTGTCATGTTGTTCTCCAACTTCTTCTTCATTTTCTTTTGGAAATGCGCTCCTGTTTTTTCTACTACGTGACTTCCATTTCAAGTGAAATTCGCTCTCACACACAATAAATAATCTAAATAATGTCTCAAACGGCCCCTCATACCAAATTGTATCGTACTGTATCGCACCGAACCATGTCGTACCGTATCGTACCATATCGTACCGCACTGTATTGTACTGTCATATCACATCGTATTAATAAAAAAGTCCAGTATTTCACATGATGATCAGAGTAACATTTCCAGATCTAGAAGTTATTTTAAATGTACATACAAGTACATTTCCATATGCGTATAGTAATCCTGACCACCTGAACTGACTCAACTTATCAAACTGAAGTCCCCTCTTTAAAGTCAGAAAAAAATAAACAATAGAACAAGTTATCCCCCTTTTTTACTTTCTCAGGTACCCCAACGGGTACATGGACCCCCATTTCGGAAACACTGACATAAGTGACCAAACCTGTTCTCACAGATACATGGATGCTCTACAGCACACAGATACATTTACATACTATGTTGCTGTGCGCTGTTCACACCTGCTTTGCTTTGGTTGGGTTTAATATTCTCCTCTCAGTATATTTCTTATGTGCAGAACATGTTTACATGTGTCATACTCTGTATGCTCACACTAGCTATTTGCTAGTTTTTAGGTTTTATCTTGTATGACTTGAACCCCATGCACGGGAAATATGCGCTAAAAACATTTACTGCGACTGGTCTGCACTTTACTATTTATATACTGGTTTTTATGTAAATTATCTTCTTATTTGGAAGGTTTAAACCCTTTTGTTTGTTTTACAGATTTTTATGGAAATGTGTATTAACTTTTATGTACAAGTTTGTGTTGATTTAAACAGCTGGAAATTACACTTTGTCCTTTTGTGTAAACTTAATTTATTTCCTTGTTACCTGTAAAAAAAATTTGTTCAAATTGGTTTTCTCCCCGTGTATATTAGTGTCACCTGGGGAAGTAATCAGTATCAGCCTTCAGCCAAATTTTCATTTTTGTCTGCATCTCACTGACAAAGAACACAGCTAACATTAGGCAGCTAAAGCAGCTAACACTAAAACTGAGGGCTCTCACATTATCAGCTAACGCTAAGACTGCGGTCTCCCCCATTAGCAGCTAACTCTAAAAACAAGAGCTCTTACATTAGCAGTTAACACTAGACAGCAGTCTCCCACATTAGCAGGTAACGTTAAAATCGAGGGCTCTTACATTCTCAGCTAACGCCAAGACCGCAGTTGCCCTCGTTAGCAGCTAACACTAAGATCACTTCCACTGACCTTAGCAGCTAACGCTAAAACTGCTGGCTCCCACATTAGCAGCTAACACTAAGACCGCAGGCTCCCAAATTAGCAGCTAACGCTAAGACTGCAGGCTCCCACATTTGCAGCTAAAGCTAAGACCGCAGTTGCCCTCATTAGCAGCTAACACTAAGATTACAGTCACAGACATTAGCAGCTAACGTTAAGATCACGGTCTTCCACATTAGCAGCTAACGCTAAGACCGCAGGGTTCCACATTAGCAGCTAACACTAAGACCGCAGGGTTCCACATTAGCAGCTAATGCTAAGACCGCAGGGTTCCACATTAGCAGCTAATGCTAAGACCGCGGTCTCCCCCATTAGCAGCTAACACTAGGACTGCAGACTTTGCCATGTTCATCTGATAATGGACAGATAAATGTTAAAAACGGTATCTGGAGTATTGTGTTTCAGAAATGCATGTAGACGTGTCAAATCAGATTATTACAGTAATCTGATTACGCCCAGATATCTCATTTTGATGGTCATGTAAACAGGCTCAGGGTTTTATGAAAATAGTTTTCTGAGAATGTCTTTAATATTAAAGAAACAATTGTGTTACATTAATATCCGGATATTAATCAAAAACGAAGAAGATTTAATCAAATTGGAATGAAATCAGAGAATTAGTACTCAGAAAATATGCTTACAATAAGGGCTATTTCATGTGACTCCATTAACTTTCAGAGTCAGTAGTTTAACTAACATGTAGATATAGTAAAACTAAGCAGCAAGCACCTTTTGGATTCTATATGACGTACAGTTCAGAAGCATCCTAATAAAATGTCCCTTCAGAATGACGTGAGCACATTTATCACAAGCTAACTTCAACCAAAATCCCTCATTTTTTCCCAGACACGAAATGATCCAAATCAGGTGTCAGGGGTAGTCCTTTGATCTAATCAAGAATTGAGAAAAATAATGGTGAAAAATATATGAATAAGTATGTTTTATGAATGGTCACAATAGTGACTGGTGGGATAATGTGAGGCGCTCTAAAGTAGAGGTGTTTAAGTCAACATGTTAAGATGCCCCCTGCAGAAGTCAAGTAGGAGCATATTGTGATGTATAGAGCTAGTGCTTGATTGATTTGTGCTGTATGTCAGTCATTCTGTCATTACAGTAACCGAACATAAAGAGTAGAGTCCTGAATTCGTATGACTAACAAAAACCCAGATGGATCTGAATGTTTACCTGTCTGGCCCACGGTCGTACAGGTCAGCCCAGTGGCTGACCTCTTTAACCTTCACCTGCAGGTGTTTAGTCTACCTTCCCATTTCCCGTGGTAATTCTTGAAGCGTACAGTGTGAAGCTATGTTTTGCATATCTCTCTGTCAAAGCTGTGGGTTTATCACACAAACATCTCAGGAACTGAATCCGTGCTGATTGGCCAGTGAGAGACTCGCTCGTATCTTGGCTTCATCTCAAACCATTACATCAGACACAGTAAGAAGAACAATGGTCGCCTCCATAACTAATTTGTAAAAATAATTCCTATTTGCTGTTGAGAGACCGTGAAACGATGGACCACCACCACTTCTTGGATCTGATGGGGAAACTGTATCATGAGGCCTGTTGTTCATGGAGGTCCACACCACTCGGGTGCTTGGTCAAAGCCTTGGCCTAACCTAGATAACAGACATGTTCAGACAACTTCTGGCTCTTACAGCTCAGTTACGGCACTGGCTGGTGTTGTGTGGGCCAGATGTGGACCACATGTCAGTCGTTGGCCTGGATTTGGGTTTCGGCAAGTCTCCTGTGGGCCAAAAGTGGTCCTGATACGGGAAGCCTGTCTTATGGCAGTGGGCCACATGTGTTGGTCACGTGAATGAATTTAGTCAACGGCGTGAGACAAGGACACATTTGGGACAAACATTTTGTGCTCTCTGGGTAGTCTGGGGTAGGATCATGTGGCTCCATGGGATGCATGTCCCCACTGGGAGACGGAAGACTCCAGAGCTTACAACTGGTTTGCTTTGATACATTCAGGATGGCTTATACTCCATGTCTGAGCCATCGCTAAGGATAGCATTGTTCTCATTTCGCAGGCCGTGTCGGGCCATTGCCTACATCTAGAACCTCATTCTAAGTGAATCTGAAAGAAAGAACAAAGTAGAGAGTTGGGCACAGCAACAGTTTAGTCATTTAGTACGTGTTAACCTCCAGGTTCTACCCCACCGGTCACCATGTTTACTCGTCCTGCAAACACACCAAACTACTTTGAGTAATTGCAAAGATCCTGTGTACCAAAAATCTTTGTGTTCATTCTAACACTTCACCCATCTCTCCTTTGGGTCCTCACGGTGCATCTGGCTCTGGTCACGTGACCATTTACTCCAGAGATGCTGTACAGATTTCATCTGTAAACTTTTAATATTTACTGAAAATGAGTTGAACAAACAACTTCTTTTAGAGCCGTATAAACTGAAATGTCTTTGGTGGCTGTTGTGAGCGACGGGTTGGAGTTAAAAGAGTTGGCGGCTGTAATATTGTCCTTCTGCTTCTTCCAGGAAGCTGCGCTGCTGTGGGTGAAGCTCAGCAAGTACAATCCTGTAAAACCTAATATTACCAGCATAAACCTACTGCACTCATCCAACAGTATTTCTACTGTACATTGCCCTTATTGATGCACACATTACTCGTCTTCTAGGCTCAACCTTCTTTCTTACTAGATCCTGAAACTCGAGTCTTCTGTGCTGAAATAAGAACTGACCAAATTATGACCCCAAAAATCTGAACTGAAGGACCAGTCCAGAAGGACTGATTCTTAAAACCTGTGTTTTAAATGACTTATAAAGCATTGACATGAATATAAATGTTATATTATTCTGGATGGAACAAGGAGCAAACTCCCTCCCGGTACGTAGTGAAGGATATCTGATGACCTCGACGGGGTAACGGATGTCCAGGTTCAGCTCAAACGGGGAACCAGAAGCTCTTCCCACAGTCCAGACTGGCGTTGGACAGGAAAGCACCGTCGTCACTGGAGCAACGGAAACATGGACGCCCACATGATCTCTCAGAGTAAACATGCTAACGTGATGCGCCTCTGTCTACTTACAGTTTCTCTCCTGGTAGCTTCTGACTATGTTGTCCAGGTCATACGCGCTTGCAAAGGGGCTGGAGTCGTCCACCAGCGATACCTGACCAGTACAGACACAGATCCATGTAAATCTCACTCCGGTGTGTTTCAGTACACGTTGATGAGTGAACAGACATGTAACCTGCTGCATTCATGTGCGTATACGTTGGAGTACAAAGGTGGAACCTCAGCAAGCTTCAGTAGCTTCATGAATGAAGTCATATATTCATAAAATGGTAACTTTATGTCTTCCATTCATCTACGGTCTGAGGGAGAACTGCAGCCTTTCTTCTTCGCTCCTCCTATTAAATAACTTCCTCTCGTTCTACATTTTCCTGTCTGGTTGAGCTCATTTAACTGGTAGCAACAGAGTCTGTGGCAACAGAAGAAGAAGCAGATGATTCTTCTTACATTGTAAATGTTGTAGAGTCCGCGGTGAGGCAGGGCCGTCCTCTGTTGCAGCCTCAGGTCTCCGCTGATCAGCAGCTTTGCTCCGGGTACAGGAGAGGAGTGCTGCACCAGAGCCAGGCTCTGCATCACCACCGTGGACATTCGCTGGGAAACAAGAGAAAAACAGAAAAATGACCCATTATGACAGGAAGCAAACACACAGGAGGAGCTGCTACAGGACAAACAGAGTACCTACAAAGAGCTGGTAGCTGAAGGTGAGCAGCAGCTGAACGCTGTAAACCTCTTCATCGGGTTTCAGTGGAAGCTGAAGCTGAAACCTGAAAAGATCCAACTTCCCATCCTGGTTCCAGTCTTCCTCTCTCACCTGCGGAGCGTATGACAGGAAACATCTACAACTGAATTCACTCTGTTTAAAAGCTACAAGTTGCCTCGAAATGTAGAAGTCTTTTAAACCGAACATGAAAATAAGGCCTATTTATTGCATAAGAACAGAGGCACATTTGACCCACACAGAGGACTCAGATACGTTTGAGGTCTGGCTGGATTCACCTCCCCTGGAGCAAAAAGGACTTTTTAACGTACCATTAGATATCACTTCTCCACAGCTTGCTTTAGTTAAAGTCATCCTAATTTAATCCTAGGGCTGTGTGATTAATCGAATTTTAATCACAATTACGATCTGGGTTTTCAACGATCATAAAAATTAAATGATACGATTATTTTGCCCCTTCGCAGTTTACTTTTGTACTATTTTCAGTTGCAAATCGAGCGCCACTGGCAGTGCTGCGCTGTCCCACTGCTGCAGACTCCTCCCTCTGCTTCAGACTCCTCCCACTGCTGCAGACTCCTCCCTCTGCTGCACTCTCCTCCCTCTGCTGCAGACTCCTCCCACTGCTGCAGACTCCTCCCACTGCTGCAGACTCCTCCCTCTGCTGCAGACTGCTGTCCTGCAGATTTTCCAATGTTTCCTCCTTCAACACACCTGACTCAAATTAAATCGATCCAACAGCCTATTAAGTTTTGCACAATGACTCATCAATTTGAGTCAGGTGGTTTTGGAGCAGGGAAACATCAAAAACCTGCAGGATTGTGGCCCTTGAGGACCGCAGCTGGGCACCCCTGATCTAATGTATTGGTAAGTCCTGTCATCTAACCCCTCGAGGCCTTCATCAGACAAATATTTACCATCTGAAAATGATTTAACCCAAGAAAAAATGACGTTGCATGCAGTGTAAACTGTTTCTATCAAATTAATAAGCAACCCATCATAGCATTGGTTTGAGGTGAAAAAATAGTTTATTCTTACAGAGACGGCAGGAATCCGCAGCTTCGTCCCAAGCATGTTGTTCAGATGGGCGAAGGTGCTCCAGGCCACAATATGTCCTTGAGTACTGGTCCCTGCCACCAGTAAGACCTGGTACTGGAACCTCACGGCTGGCTGTTCTTCGTAAGTGCTTCGTTTTATCCAGAAACCTGAAATAATAATCTGTGATCATGCATGACGGTTTGCTTCCCTCATCCCGATGCTTTTACCCGGAGCCCAGCCAGCACATCAGAGCTAAAACTATCCGGTCTGTCATGTTTCAGCTAAAGGAAAAGATCCCGGAAAACTGAGCGGCCTTATTTTTAAAGAAAAACTGCTGCTAGTGCTGATTTAGAAAATCTTCATTCGTGTATATTTTTTCATTGATGGAAACAAAAAGTAAATAAAACATTTCAAGCTGTTGATTTGTAGGAATAATGACGTCTTCTTTCAATAATTTCTGATTTCTTTCATCCTTTAAAAATAAAACATCCGTGAGTTTTTTTAATGGAACCATTACTACTTACAGATCTCAACATTATTGATTATCTGTCTCGTTACAGTAACGTTGGGAGACATTTTCTCTGATATCATCATGAGTGACGTGTCGCTGCAGGTCTGATGACACAATATGAAAATCTGTCATCATGCAGCTTCATCGCGTGTCCAGCAACTCCCTTCACAGGATTGTTTGGACAGTCTTTTACAGCCATTCTTCAGAAAACTACAGCACAAAGTGTGTTTTCAATGCCTGCAGATCTGATGAAATCAAACTGTACAACATCTAAACTGATGATAAGAAACATGGTGCATGAGCTGCAGGTCAGTAGATTAACACGCTGCAACATGGTCTGTCAGCCTTGTTTCTTCAAACTTTGCCTGAAAATTATCACATTATTATTAAATAAATGACGTTATTTTGCCACTTTCCCAGCGTACGTTATATTGATTAATTTAAGGAATGTTTCTGAGATGTGCTAGTACTGTACCTTGGCTCCTGTAGGCAACTAGCAGAGGTGGGATGTAGGTGAGGCATAAAACCACCACCAGGAACAAGGTGGCCTTTGTACACACGCTGGTTCTGTACCGGATCACAGCCGGGTGAGAGTAAACTTCATAATAAGCCATAAGTATTGTTATTAACAGCGTACCTAAACACCAGGCAGAGTGCCGCTACCGCTAGCATGAATGCTAACCTTCAGGGCTAAAGCGAGTAAACGTTCGCAGACACGAGCGCGTGGAACAAACACGGGTTTACCGGCTAAAACCCGGTTACCTGCTTTTCAGTTCCAACTTATCTCGCGGAACAGAATCAAATAAATTAGCTTGAGCAGCTAGTGAAGTAGCGTTTACCGCGCCATGTTAGCTAAGCGTCTCGCGGTTACCATGGCTTCGGATGTCAGCGCTCGCGCTCAGGTTGCATTCAGGTGATGTTGGTGAAACTGTGAAGTGGAAAGTTTTAATTTAGTTAAATGGGCTGTAGGGTGGAAACCCTGTCCGTGTGTTTGCTGCACGTGGCTCAGAATAACGCCGTCTTTCTGGTAAGGTTTTAGGCCTTATTGTGGATGTTCTGCGACTATTTCAGGTCATTTGCGTGTGTTTGCAGTTGTTGTCATGTCCACATAAAAAGGTTGTCTACTGTGTTATTTAGCAGAGATGAGGGGGAAAGAAAATAATTATGTTGGTAATTACTTGATAGAGTTAATTTTATATATCACTATATTATTTAATAAATACTTTAATTCTGAATGCTAACTTATTAACAACTTTCCTGGCTTACAGTGCGTTAGCGCGGGCTTTCTCCGGGAACACGTGAAGGCAGCGTCTGGCGGTGACGTCACCTCTGAGCCGGACGGACAGCTGAGAGACAGACTACTGTTGACGTTTTGTTTTCATCGCGTTTGTCTCACGTTTGGGACATTTCGCCGACATTTCCGCTTATCTCGAAGCTCGTGCGTCGCCTCGCGCGGGATCCTGCAAACATGAAATGGATGTTTAAGGAAGACCATTCCCTTGGTAAAGGGGTTTGGATTGTTATGACACAAGATGTTGTCGTCTTATGTATCTTCCTTTTTGTCCTGCAGCCCCTGCATCGAGTCTAGCTAGATCATCCCTCAGAGGCGCGGTATTGCATGCTTTATCTGCACCCTGCAAGCGCGTGCTGTAAATCCATATTAGCTAACCTTGCATGACTAGCAACCAATATATTTTTCCTGCAGGTTGATGGCTGTCAAAATCAAGTTTACCTTTAACATCGCGTATAAATCCAGTTAGCCAGCTGATCTCAGCCTGCATGCACACGTAGCCTGTAAGGTCTGGTTTAAAACAGACATTTGGGTTAGAAAATCACCAAGAAGAAACTGCTCAGTAGCACCTTCCAGCCTATGTAATGAAGCCAGGACGTGAAGCCTGAACATCTTACCACTATGGCTGCCAAACTAAAGAGGTTTTCCTCAGTATTTGGTCCCTACATGGCTGAGAATATTCATTTTCAGTGTAGTTTTTGTGTGACAACTTTGTGTGACAACTTTGTGTGTAACTGTAAGATGCAAAAATACAGGAAAGACTATACCCTCCTCCTGGATGAAACCTGCTTTTGGTGCTCTGTAGGCGAGATTTCTCCGTTTTAACGCCGATTATATTCTCATCAGGTAGCGTCAAGCCTCTTTTTAAAGAAACACCTCCAAAAGTAGGCTTCTTATCTGGGCTAATGAGAGTCTGCACCTAAAATGATCCACCCACCCATCACCCTGGCCTCTGCTCACCGTCTGCCTGCTGCTGAAGTCCTGTCAGGGATTATTGATGATTTTATGTGTAGGACCACTTAATAAAGGCTCCTTAGATGGTTTATAAAATGTGGCTATTACATAAGCTCTCTAACCTGCAGTTTAGTCCATTTTATCTGGGAGGGGGGCTTATATTGTGCTTAGTCGTGCTCGTGGAGCTCTATATTGACCCAGGCTTGGCTGTAAGGCGGAGAAATCCCAGGAGGTCTCACTCATCCTTTTAATCTCTGACTTCCTGTTTGTTTGCTGTCTCTCCCTCAGAGCACCGATGTGTGGAGTCATCCAAAATACGCAACAAATACCCCGACAGAGTACCGGTGAGTTGTTGGGCAGAGGGATGTTTGTGGGTGACGGGAGGTGGTTAAATCAAGAATCACCAACATTTTCTCACCCAAACTCATTTCCAGCTGAGTGTAAACAAATCTGATGATATCAACAATATAATAACATCAGTGTTTTACCAGCCGTTAACATTTTAATGCGTCAAGTCACAGAAAACAAACAAAATAAAAGTTTTGCGTCACTGAGGGTCAGAGCACAAATAAAAAACCAGCAAGTTTAAACGTCACATGTACAGTATGAGTGTTTGAGACCTCCTTCCCCACGAGGAATGCATGCAGGAAACTTCACCTTTACTGCAGACAGCCTGCACTTTGCATCGTCTCCTATTTTTACGCGTTGTGGGATCTCAAGGTGTTTCCATTCTATTCTATTCCATTCTATTCTATTCTACAGTCACAGATCTACCAAACTCCGTACGATCCGCAGAGTCTTTGTCCACTTTAAGAGAAACTAAAGACTCACTTGTTTAAGGAGCATTTCCACACTTAGCTTA
>JBAMHW010000010.1:34123832-34135216 GCA_037177495.1 Rhadinocentrus ornatus
TAGGGCCAGCCATAGTCGTGCTGCATGCAATGTGATTGTAAACTTACCTGCAGCCAGGAATCCCAGCGTGATGGCAAGCCTCTCTTCGGGATTGATACTCTTTCGCATCGTGGTATCAACCTTGCGGATCGATGGACCCACCATTTCCAACACCCTCTAAGGATGCTCTGTCCAGGCGGTGGTATTGCCGGAAGGATTCTGGATCTTCGAGGCGCATCTCTCGGAGAAGATGAGCATAAACTCCTTGCCCTTTCCTCCTTTGCAGCCATGACCTCACCCTTGTTCTCTTAGAACGCCGGCAACGCCTCATCAACAGAAGGAGTAGCAAAATTTCCTCCATCTGTCTGAGTTTCATTCATTTCTGACAAGAGGGGGCTACCATCTTGGAATCATGTGAGCGGAGGACGCGTCTTGATTGGTCACTTGAATTTCTGCCCTCAGCGCGTAACTTTCGCAGCACGCAGACGGAGAGTTTTTTGCCTTGCGAAGGCAGCGTGTTTGAATTTCACCTAAAGGCCACCGAGGTAGAAAGGTTGGCGAAAATAAGGCGCACACGGCGAGCTCTCTGCTGAGAAAACAGTCTCAATGACTTTTAGCTCAGTAGACAGTTCTCGCGTGCGGCAGGCTTTAGAGGTGACAGCAATGCTTCCGCTTCCTTCCTGCTCCGTCTGCAAAGGGACAACAGGTTTGTTGCATTCTTCCCGCTCTGGTCACAACCCGACATTACGTAGAAGCAAAATCTCATTTTTTAATAATCATCTGGCAACCCTCTGAAATAATCTTGGGACCCCCGTGGGGGTCAGGACTACCAGTTTGAGAAAGGCTGCTTAACTCATATTGGTAAAAAACCCAAAACACACGTTAACATCTGGCTAAGTGTGGAATTAATATTCAGTCCTGCATCAGATGACTGAAGGCGGGTTTTAATTGGCTCCAGCTCAGCTAGGGTCAATGGATGAGCTCACCGGAGTCCCGCAGGCTAACGGACGAGCTCACCGGAGTCCCGCAGGCTAACGGACGAGCTCACCGGAGTCCCGCAGGCTAACGGACGAGCTCACCGGAGTCCCGCAGGCTAACGGATAACCTCACCAGAGTGACTGAGTTGAGAGATTAAAGGTTCTGAGAAGATGAAATGTCAGAAAATGAAATTTGATGGAAAATAGATAAAATGCTCACGGTAAGGGCAGCTCCCATGAGCCCCTGCACCACTGCTTCACCAGTTGACTGCGCCTGCACAACAAAGCAGAGGAAAGCATTGAATGCTATCTGGCAGCGTCTCGTGTCTCATTTTGTTTTCTCGTCTTCTCATTAAGACGTCTTTATCTTTTCCCCCAGATTCAGGACAAAACTTGAGTATTGAAATAATCCCGAATGACTAGATGCCGTTTCTTCTCTTCTTTGTGTCCTTATAGCTCTACCTGTTTGGCTGTGGAGGCCATGTTGACCACATCTTTAATGCGGTTATCAAGGAAGTTCCAGGTGTCCTGGAAATCAGGAGAGGAGTCCTGAACCATCACCAGCTCCGTGGTGTTGTAGATGCCGGTCAGCACCGCACGCTTCGTGTACCAGTTCATCTGCAAAACAGAAAAATCCACGAGCATTTTTCATCCAGGGACTCAAACTGCTTCTAAATTAAAACATTCAACATGGAGAACGTGCAGCTCATTAAAGGAATAGAAGTATAGAGACGTGGCAGGAAAGAGAGGGATTAATTTCTGAGACGTAACACGAGGTATTTGTCTTTTATACGTCTACAGTTAGAAGAATATTAACGGGTTTTAGAAATGGCTTGAAATGAAGGCAAAAGTTTGGTGAGGAGGAACCTCGTCTCTGTGGTACGAACACAGAAAGTAAAGTAACTTGTCAAACACGGATGCATTTTAGGTATTTAATAAGTGTGACATGCTGAAGTGCTCTTGGGCAAGACGCTGAACCCCGGGTTGGCTCCCGATGTGTATGGGGTGTGAGCGGTAGCAGCAGTTTCCTACACAGACCACGATTCACCCTGGCGCCGCCACGCTGAGGTGACCCACTTTAAGATGAACGCTAACGCTGTCGACTACTCTGCGCAGCTAGCTTAGTTTTAGCACATTTAACGCAACAAGCCCAAAACATCCGACATCTGTTAGAACAGCACGCGGAGACGAGAGCAGCCGGCCGGTTCTGTGGGTGGATCTGAGAAAAAAACATGGGTGGAGCAACGCACACCCGTGGAGGATAGCGGTGTTTAGCTGGTGGTAGACAGGGTTTCTACCGCAGCTATGCAGGGGCGGCTCTAGAAACGTTCTGAAGGGGGCCAGGCAGGAGCTCCGACCAGGAAAAGTGTGTAAAACAAGCAGCCAATGAGTTCCTTCATCGATGTTTAACTTCAGTCTGCTGGTTTTATGGTAAACGGACGGTACTTAAACAGCCCTTTTCTGGTCATGTTGACCACTCAAAGCGCTTTAACACCACGTCACATTCACACACACTCATACACACTTCTACTGTGCTACGACTAGCACACATTTATACCTGATAGACACATTGGGAGGGCAATGTGGGGTTCAGTGTCTTGCCCAAGGACACTTCGGTATGTAGTCAGGAGAAACCTGGAATCGATCCAATGACTTTCTGGTTGGCTCTTCCTCCTGAGCTACAACCGCCCCTAATAATATTAATAATGTTACAACAGATATTATCACCATGGAGACGGTTGGTGAGATGATGCTGGATAAATTCTACATCACGATCTAGATCATGACGATAAGGAACAACATATAGAAGGACATTACATGATGCATTTACTGACGCTTGGACATCGGACGTTTACCAAAGGTCAGTTAATCAACCAAACTTTATTTATGAATAACTTCTCGTACAGTAAAATGTAGCAAAGCGCTTTACAGACTTCAAAAAGCATTAAAAAGAACAGCCCACCGACACCCCCCCCCCCCCACCATGCAGCCCGCGTCAGCGCCACCCCGCGTCAGCGACACCCCGCGTCAAATTAGCCTTCAAACAAAGAAATCACCATCAAAGGTCAAAGAAAACTTTTACCTTTCTCAATATTAACAACTTTAACTTTAAACTACAACAGAGTGTAATTTGTTATTTAATCAGGAGTCTTGAACATGGACAGCGGAGCCATGACCGGTAGAAACATGAACACTTAACATTTTAAATATTTCTGTCCCCACTCTTCTTGAATAGACATTACTATGTGACGGTAAGCCAGCGCGGATCATCCAGCAGCAGCTTTTACGTTTCATTTGCGGCCTGGTGATGAAACAGAGCTGCTCTCCTGCTGGTGAGGACCAAGTCTGGACGGGGGAGGGGCCGCCAGCGCCCAGGTATGAGTGGCTCTGGACGGGGGAGGGTCCGCCAGCGCCCAGGTATGAGTGGCTCTGGACGGGGGAGGGGCCACCAGCGCCCAGGTATGAGTGCTTCTGGACGGGGAGGGGCCGCCAGCGCCCAGGTATGAGTGGCTCTGGACGGAGAAGGGGCTGCTAGCACCCAGGTATAAGTGGCTCTGGACGGGGGAGGGGCTGCTAGCACCCAGGTATGAATGGCTCTGGACGGGGGAGGGGCTGCTAGCACCTGCTCCTCATTGAGAAACAAACTACGTTCATTTACGTCCATCTCCAAAAGTCTCCAATAAACCAGAAAAAGTTGCCAGATTTGTTGCTAGTCACTTAAAAAAAAGTCGCTAGAGGGGAGAGAAAACTCTCTTGTTGGCGACACGGAGACAATCCACGTCCGTACCACCGAGTTAGTCGTTCCTCTCTTATCAACTTCGTCTGCTTTCTCTTCGCTTGCAGAAGCTTGTTCAGTCATGTTAGCATTACGGCCATGAACACTCGTTTTGTAGCTAAAACTAGCAGCGATGGAGCCTAGCCTAGCCTTCTACCTCGCGCTAACTGCTGCTGGTTTGGTCAGGCTTCGTGTCTGTGGTGTACGTCATCACTTACGTAGCCAATGTGCTGCTGTTTCTGTTCGGCTTGAATCACTGACTAGCTTCAACGCTGTAATCTTATACTCAAAATATCGGAAATGTGTGAGAAATGTTCCAGGGCTGCTCAGGTGAGACAGGCCAGGTGGGCAGCAGCCCGGAAGCTGCTGAACCAACAACTAAGGCGAAAACACGAACTCTCTCTTCCAGATGCTTCAGTCTCAGCAGGTGACTGAGCAGGTAGCGCCTGCTACTGGGTACGGTACGACTTCCCAGGTACAGCAGGTATGATTGCAGCCGGAAACGTTCCACATCGCTCACAGCTTCCCAGCGGTGGAGAACGAGTGGGGGCAGGAAGTCTGGGACCACCGGCTTCTCTACATCCTCTGAATGATCGACAAACAGGTGCTGATTGGTTGAGATGGTTTTAACATCCGGAGAAAGCAGCTCTTTGTTCCAGCACCTACACCTCAGGCTTCTGAGACTCCCCCTAGTGGCAGCAACATGCTACTACAAACTCAGATGACGCAAAACCATGCCAGGACCCTCACCTGGGAGGTGGCAGGCCGGATACTGCGGGGGTGGTGATGAAGGGGGGACAGGAAAGTATGGGCAGGAGAAGGGGGGGACCCACTCACGTCAGTGGAGCGGTCTCCAGCGTAGTACCAGACGTCGTCCACCATGGTGGACAGGTGCTTCAGGCTGTCGGGGATGTTGTGAGGAAGGAGCAGGACGCTCAGCGCCTGAGGACACATGCAGAAATAGCGGCGATGTCACAGAAAGAAACTTATTCCTGCTGGAAGACTTATGAAAACGTACCTGCGGCCATGTTTCCACATACGGGATGTACATCCGCAGCCTGGTCTCTACGGCGTCTCTGAGGAATTCAGCCGTCTTCTTCGGTCTGTAAAGGTGAAAGTTCATCAGAACCCACATGAGGCAGAGATAGAGGCCATGAAGTTTAAAAATGTGTTGGACCCGGATAATTCCCGCTTCAGGGTCCGGCTGCTGCCAACCATCCGGCCGGAGCCGCCCAAAATCACATCAAAACTGGAATTTAATGGTTGATCATTTAAACTGCGGGACGTACGTCCTGCTGCATAAAGACGCATGTTTCCTCCCGTTTTTCTCCAGATTCTTTAGGAGAAACATCGTTTATAAAAACAGGTTCATAGAATTTATTTTTACTTATTTTAATCCAGGTTTAATGATCTAATTACATGCTTCCACTTTCCCTACTAAGTCTTATAATTTATCCAGAATTCCTCCCATCTCGTGTTCTTCCACTTCTCTAGAAGAAAACGCTTTTACACGATAATTCCAGTTTCACACGAGGATCATTAAAGATCCACATTCAGGCCTGCAGCCGGAGCAGCGACCCGAGGCTGAAGGTTTACGTACTCGGCCTGGCCCAGCTGCACCTGACGGTGCTGCTCCGCCAGGATCTCCGTCAGCTGCGAGTTGCAGCGAGCGATGAAATGCAGGACCAGGTCTCCGGCACCGTTGGAGAACATCCCGGCAGAAGCAGAGGACAGACCTAAAGACTGGAAGCAACAACAAACATAGAAAACTTTAATTATAATATTTGTCAGAACAAGAGTTTGTGAACAGTGACCGGTAGAAACCAGCGGAGCCATGACCGGTACACAGAAGCTTTAGGTGAAGTGGACGTTGCGAATGAAATACAGTAGAAAAGATATAAAACCAGATAATTACACTAGAATAAAAGTAGAAAACGCCACGTTAAACATGGATAGAATGAAACGTGTGAAGCGTGATGAAGCAGAGTTCTCACCCCAGCACCAGCGGCGACGGCCTCCATGGACCAGCCATGCTGGGGGACGAACTCCAGAGCGGCTGTCAGGACGCGAGCCTGGAGCTCCTCCTCCGTCTCGTAGTCCTCGTCCTGCTCCTCGCTCCGGGGACTGTGGCGGCATAAAGCGGACTTTCAGAGGGAGGATGTTCGGGGTGGGAGAGGACAAACCTTCCTGTGGACTGACCTGCCGTCTGGTTCTCTGGCTGCTGGATCTGGGTCCTGCTGCGACGCCGCCTGGTCGGCTGCGTGAGTCTGGTAGTGCTCATGGTACGTGGTGGAGGATGATGAGGAGGAAGGGGGCTTGTCAGATCTGGACTCGTCCTGCAGCCTCAGCGCTGCAGAGCGGAAGCCTCGTCTCAGGCTGCTGCCCCCCTGGATCTCTGATGGCGCCGCCACTGGAAAAGCAGATAAATCAGCAATAATCCCTCAGACCAGGACCACGTCTAGACCAGGATGTAGGACTTGCCAGAGAACTCTACTAATGTCCCACATTTGTGAACCTGAAACATCTCCAACTTCTCCACAGCGTAAACCCACGTTGTGTTCTGCTCTGGAAACATGAATAAAACATAAAGTTGTAAATTCCATTCTTGGAATAAAATCCGTTTCTATCAGACCAGGACCACGTCTAGACCAGGATGCGGTTACATGCTTCGTCAGATCTAAGGGAAAACAGTTGTTATCTGGGAACATGGGTCCTCTCATGTCTGCTCTCTAGAGGAGGCTCAGGCGAAGTTCTCCTACCTGACCCTCTTCAGAGAAGGTGTTCATCTAAACCCGAACCCATCAGGATGACACCTGGACTACGGTGCGTCCACAAATAACTCAGCCATTTTAATTAATTAGCATTCCAATATTTTTTAGAAATTATTAATCATAAAAACTTGTCAGGCGCTTTGTTGCTTGAAGTCTGTCACAAAGATATTTTCCTCACTTCTTTGAACCCAGTTTGACAGGCAGCAAATACTGATTCTAACAGCAGGTAAAAGTTCCAGGTGCACCTCGTGTCTGTCAGAGCTGGAGGGTTTTACAGTTTAGAAGATCACTGCAGATTTTTATAAGTGGGAACTCACCTGAAGGAGCATTAGTCTGACAAACTATTTCATTTAGACATAAATGCGACGTGCTTGCTGTAGTACTACAGAAAAGCTGAGTAAGCTATATTTAGCAGCTTCAGTAGAAACACTGACGTCCCCCAGCTGCAGCGCGTGTCCCAGGAAGGAGCTCTACCCGACCAAATGGCGTTAACAACTACTGACATCCACCTTTCTGTTCACTAAGCTGTCCTTCATGATCACCTTCTGTCCGGTGACTTTGGCTCTGGTAGCTAGCGGCAGCTCTGGCCCGCGTCAACAACAACGAGGCTAAAAACCTGAAAAGTGTCTCGTGTGAGGTTTCGGGTTCCATTTCTGAAGCGAAACCATAATAAAACAGCAGCCTGGTCTTACCGCTGCCCAGCCCTCGGAGGAGCCTTCCAGCCCGCAGACCTCTCAGTAACGCCGCCATAGCCAGCTGCACCGACAAGTCACAGCTGCGTCACAGCTGCGTCACTTGAGCGCGACGATTAGATAACGGAAGTCATGTATGCAGGATGAAGACCGGAAACCCCAAGAAAACAAGAGTTTAATAGTCGAATAAATATTCTTAAATTGGCTTCTTATGGAGACAATGCCTTTATTTCTATCAAGTATTTAATAATATTGGTGGGCTGTGTATGACGTTGCATTTTTTTCTTTATCGAGACACACACTGAACACTCAAGACCACACGATACGCTTTATTTTGAAAATACAAACAGGAAAGTTTGCGTTCGCGTCAAAAAGAACAAGTTTTTTTTTCAAGCTGCCCTCAGGACCGCAGGTAAATCCCAGAGTTTACGCAGATTAAACTATTTTTTGAAGTAAAGAAGTTCCCGGAGGGCTTTTAGAATAATCGTGTTGAAGCATCTGTCTGTTTCGTGTCCTGGTGGCCGTAGAAGGAGCTTCTAACACGGACTCCTCACGGAGCTGATAAGCGTCGCTCTTCCACATCCAGACTGAGTAAAGATATTTAGCCTAAATTAGCCCAGGCAGAAGCTTCCAGGTGAGTCCGGCTGAGGCACGCGAGTGGCGCTGCAGCTCAAACGGATGGAAGAAAATGAGATTATTTCATTGTTAATAGGAAAGAAATGACAGGAGTCCATATTGAATCGTAAATTTAGCATTACACTGTCCAGGTGGAGCCCGTAGCAGGGTTGTTTGTGGTATAAACTGCATTAAAACAACTAATATTTTTCACAGTTTGTTTTTAATGACAAGGTTGTCTTTTAATTTATGAGTCGCAATAAAGAATGAACCCCTGAGCGGCCAGTTTTGATCCTGCAGCTGAGGAGCTCAGTGCTGTAAAAGTGAGCAAAAGGTGAACTAGTCTCAGTACTGCGCAGGTGGATATTACTGCGCGTGCTGGACTGAGTTGGACCCGGGCCCGCGGCACTCACAGACCGAGCCAAGACCAGACCGGCAGGGTTTTTATCTTGGGTATGCATAAGTAGTATGAGCCAGCGTTAACAGTAATTAGGACCCACGTGTAGGCTCCCGTCCAACCACACCTGACAGAATCCAGTAAACCCTGCACATGTAAACAGTCATTATAACGAGGGGGTTCAGACGCCGTTTTCCACCGTTTTACTGGATTCTGAGTTTCAGCATCATTGTTTGTCCAGGAAACATGGCGGACCTTGGCATCGGACCGGGAGACGACGTGCTGCTGGTGTGGACTTCCCCAGAAACCGTGAAAGGCTCTGCAGAGGCCCTGGCTGCTGCTGTTGGTGCCGACGGAAAGGTGGCCGTGGAGAACATGGAGAGGCTGCTGCTCTGTGAGTTACCGATCAAGTCTGACTGTCAGGAAAGAAAATTCCTGGAATCTGAATATTAAGGACCAGGTTCATTAAAAAAGGAACTCGTCTTCATTAGTTTGGGAAGAATCTTAAACATTTAAGAGAAACGGGCCAAGCTGTAAGATCCAGTTTAAAGTATTTTCATTGAGTGGAGTAATTCATTCATTCATCTACCGCCTTAGTCCCTTGCGGGTCGCGGGGAAGCTGGAGCCTAACCCAGCATTTTAGCAGGTGAGAGGCAGGTACACCTGGACAGGTCACCGGTCCATCGCAGGACCAACACAGAATGAAACAACCATTCACACACACACACACTCCTAGGGAGAATTTAGAAACCAATTAACCTAACATCATGTCTTGGGACGGTGGGAGGAACCCGGAGAACCCGCGCATACACGGGGAGAACCTGCACGCTCCACACAGAAAGGCCACCGCCCCCCAGGGAGGCTGCAGTGCTAACCACCACACCACCGTGCAGCCTTAGATCTGTACCTCTGCTACAGATCTATGGTTCAGCCTGGAGGTTACGTCCAGAAACTGTTCTTCTTCTCTCCCCAGCCTCTCATGCAGCATCCAGCTTCGACTGGGTGCTCTCCTGCCTCCTGGAAGGCGGATCCTCCGTCCACACTTCAGAGACGCTGGCGGAAATGGTCAGACTGCTCAGACCTGGTGGCAGGCTGGTCCTAGAGGAACCAGTTACAGGTAAGAAACAGCCTCCCTCACTACCTGCTCTCGTCTTCTAGTTTCCTCTGAAATAACATTACACGTAGGGCTGGACGATATGGCCAAAACTTGTATCGCGATATATTTCCTAATTTCGGTCGATACGATATAATTCCGATATCGATATAAACAAAGAAAAACCTCAGAAAAACGGCCAAAAATGCCACAACAGATGCTGTAAAACTACAAATTATATGGCCAAGTCTATGAAACTCCTCCAGTAGAACATTTTAGAAATTAAAACGGTACAATACATGTACACCTTTTCTGTGTATCTAGCAAGGCTGAATCAGCCTTCAAAGTCATTTAAAATCACCATCAAAGGTCAAATGAAACCTTCACCTTTCCTAATAATTAAAGCTTAACTTTAAACTACAACTTGGGCTTATGGTGTTCTTAGAGATTTAAACAAAGCTGCTTCAACTTGGCTTAAAAGTAAAAGTGCTCAGAGTTGCTACAAAGAACAGAAAAAAAGAAGAGAGCAAGAATCGGTGCTTCATCTTCTGACTCAGCATTTTCTGAGTGGAAACGCTTCAGATGAACTGTTGCCTGATCAGCAAAGAATAATAAAACTAAATTCTTCACTCAATATTTTCTTTATTTTTTAGTTTCATTTTATTAGGTGTAATTAGTTTTTTAATTAGGAGTCTGGAACCTGTCAACACTTTTTAAATACTTTTGTCCGCACTCTTCATGAATAGACATTAATACCCGAAGGTCAGCCAGCGAGGGACCAGCAGCAGTTTTCTGCGTTTGGTTTTCAGCCTGGTGATGAAACAGAGCTGATCTGCGTCAGGACCAGGTCTCCTATGAGGGTCCCCGAAAGTCCAATACCAGAAAAGTCGCAAGATCTGTCGCTTAAAAAATAAGAAGTGGCTGGAGGGGAGTGAAAACGAACAGCACAAAGTGGCTAGGTGGCGACACGGAGCCACTTCCGTACCACCGAGTTAGTCTTTCCTCTCATCAACTTCGTCTGCTTTCTCTTCGCTTGTAGAAGCTCGTTCAGTCACGTTTGTGTTACAGACGCAGAAGCTCAGAGTCTGAGGACTGCAGAGAAACTCGTGTCAGCGATGAAGTTGTCTGGATTCGTGTCGGTGACGGAGGTGAGTGGTTAGATCCATGTAAACAGAACTGAAACATACCGTGTTGCACGGATGTTGATATCGATCATGGGACCGTTATGCTGTTGTACTTTTATATTGTAGTCAGCAGTTCTGTATGAGGAACGTGTAGAGCAGTGCTCCCCAACCCTGGATCTCATGGCCCACCATCCTGCAGGTGTTAGATGTCTCCCTGCTGCAACACACCTGATTCAGACTAAATGAAACTCTGCACAAGTCTGGTATTAAGCCAACAATCTGAGTCAGGTGTGTTGAAACAGGCAGACAGCGAAGTTCTGACAGGCAGTGGGTCTGGAGGACTGGATCCCTGGTGTAGATAATTAAAAAAATACACTTAATACGAAGAGCAAGGAACTCTGCGTTTGGTTAATATTGCATCAGGGCCTGTTTATGCTCTACTAAAAAGATACGGAGCATTTCGTCCGTCTTCCTTTACTCGTATAATTTGGTCCGTTTTCGAAGCTCATGCAGATGCGTAGCCTGGCGGGAATAAATGGAGTTGTACCACTGGAAACCCATGAAAGGAACACAGAAGAAGTGGTGATGTGCTTGATGTCCCCATGGACGACGATGTCCACTGCCTCTTTTACGTCTCTGCCCTGAAACTGACAGAGATTGCGATGATGTATGTTCTCATAAAGTCATGTTAAAAAAAGCCAGTGCAGTAGATGGAGGTGGTCTGTCAGTCCCCAGATCTTTTGCTTCGGAGGGGAGGGGGGTGTTCCTCCTCCTCCCAATCACGCCTCTCCAGGTTTCTCTGTCATTGCCCACATGGAGTCCCCCCGCAGAACGAGTCCCCAGGAGTGCTCTCAACGCTCCATCCAAGGACTCCAACCCCAAGATACAGGCGCCAAGCCGGGGGGCAATGAGCATGCCCACACCCGCTCGCCGCCTCTCACCGGGAGCAACTCCAGAATG
>JBAMHW010000010.1:34194306-34204383 GCA_037177495.1 Rhadinocentrus ornatus
ACACCTCTTTCTGTAAAGTCCTCTGAGACAACTTTGTTGTGATATAGGGCTATACAAATAAACTTGATTTGATTTATGGCATACAGGATTTTATTTGGAATCTTACCTGGGACTGGCTCTCTTGGCACCGCTGTCATGCTGCAGGCAAAGTGTGTTGAATCGTCTTACACAGGAGTGCTTTACAAGTACCCTGACCTAGATGTAGATATTTAAACATGGGTGACGGGGAGCTGACCGGTGGCCACGGGAGCCCAGAAAAACATCCTAACACCACATAGCATGGGTACATCACTGTCACAGCACACAAACACATTAGACCACGCCCACCTCTCAGGTAAACACAGGAAACAGCGTCCAACCACACTACACACACTCCCACTACACACTACAAGAAGTCAAGAACTTACTTCACCTTGGGAACCAGAAAGACCTGGTAACGCCACAGAACACATGGGGCGCACCCCATAACGCAACACCATCACACACAAAGCCCGGGTTCTGGACCAGAACCTCCCGAACCGTCTTGGATGCAGCACATACACCCACAGGGTTAGGGTGTGGAAAGTGCCACACCTCGTCCTGATGGGATTACAGTTTTTCTGACCCCTCCCATGCACTGACCTCACAGGTTTGTTAAAGGAAAGTTGGGTTTTTGGCTCCGAATGATGATTAATTGGTGGGACAGGTGATAACATTCCTCTTCTGTAAACATGGCTGACCTCTGGACTAAAGTTTTGGACTTAAATTTCTTAATATTAAAAAGTAAACTGAGATTGTTCTGTGTGGTCGCCTGGCTTGGTCCCGTCCTTGCCACCTCCCTTGGCCCACTGTTGTCCAGAAACAGTAATCCATGCTTTAATTGCATCGCGCCTGGACGGCATCGGCCAGGCAGACCTCGACCGTCTGCAGCTGGTCCAGAATGCAACAGCTCGTCTCCTAACTGGGACAAAGAAACGCGAGCACAGAGCACCGGTACTTTTGTTTAGAAGTCTCTGGATGGACTGGCCCCAGGATATTTATCCGACCTTGTTAAGACGCATCAACCCTCCAGAGACCTTAGGTCAGCTGACCAGATGGTCCTGGATGTTCCTCATGAAAATCAAAGATCGAACCTGTGCAGCCGTGGCTGTGGAACCGATCTGTGTGTGGTCTGAGAATAGCCTCTTCATTTTTAAAACGCGTCTTAAGACCCACTTATTCACCTCTACTGTTTTCTTTCTTTTATTGTTTACAGTTGATGATTGTTGTTACCGTAAAGGACCTTGGTTGGCTGTACACTTTTAAATGTGTTACATTGACAAAGTAAATAATAAAGCCCGACCGACTTTTTGCTGATGAAACACAAATAAATTCTTAATTTCTCATAAAAAGGTAAATGTCAAGCGTCGTGCAGAATGTCGTTGCGCCGTTTGTCCACTAGATGGAGCTCTGCCCCCATTCAGTCCTCACTGCTAACTACAGCAGCAGCTACACGGGTGGGCGGAACTTGACAACAGGTATGTTTATAACATGTTGGGATGTCTCAGCATATCTCCAGCATGTCATGATAGCATCCTATGCTTCGTTGTTGGCTAAAGCCGGCTGCAGACTTCGTGAGTCGGTACCAGGCTATAATCGGGCCTTTAAAACCAGTCTCCTGTCTCTGAAGACCGACCATTGTTAAACCGCATTCCTGTAAAACTGTCCTTTCCCACCTTGTTTGAAGGCGGGTACTGGCATGAAATTAGTCTGTAAGATGATGGAAAGCTCCAGAAAAGCTATTGTTTTCTAAATGCTGGCTGTGGTTGGCACCTTCACTCTGTGGTAATTTATTACTTTAAATGCATCGTTGCTTTTCCCATCCGGGTAAATTATTGATGCATTTAAGAGCGTAAGGCTGAAACCTGAGGTGGACGTCACTCAAGGTGTCTCTAACACATTTTCGTCCTTCAGCACATGAACGTAGCACGAGACCAAGATGGGGGGAGGGTAGGAAAACAATCCAGATGGTGGCGGGATCGGGGGGGGGGGGGGGGTGAGTGAAGGGGAAGTAGAAAGTGGACCCCATGTCCCACTGGACCCCGTGGGAGTCTGAAAGTCTCCTTGACACGTAAAGAGAAACCAGTTCCTGGAAGAAACAATGCATAATGTGTGAGTCATTAGCCGCCGCCATGGATGCCAAAGACTAATGGAGTCCATGATGATCAGGGCCCTTTGTCTCTTCAAGATATGGTTGATGCCAAACAACCAAACCGTCCCTGATCCACTGCAGCTCTTACCGCAAAGGTTGTTTATTTACGGACCAGCTGAGCCCTTTGACCCCGCCGGTTTACGCCTGCTAGCCTCCCAGCCCTCTTCCAAACACAGCAAGGACTGTGCCAAGTGGCCTGGAGGCAGCACAAACAGAAACCATCAGCTGCAGGCTGACGTCCTCAAGCAGAATTAACTTTTCTTGTCCTTGTGTGTGTGTTCAGTGTACCTTGCTTCTGTTCCTGGGGAGGCAGTGGCTCAGGTGGTCGAACAGGTCATCCAATAACTGGAAGGTTGGCGGTTGGATTCCCTCCTTGCCTCCAGTGTTGGCATTGTTGGTGTGTGAATGTTGGGTGACGGTCGGAGAGGCCGTAGGCGCGGATTGGCTGCCATGTTTCCATCAGGCTGCCCCAGGGCAGCTGTGGCTACACATGTAGCTTAGCATCACCAGGTATGAGTGAGGACTGGACGAATACTGGAGACAACCTGAAAGCACTTTGGGTTCCTTGAAAAAAAGCGCTACATAAATCCACCATTATTATTAGGACTGTGCTCTTCTGGATGAAGATGTCTGATGGTTCTCCAGGTCTCCGTTGGAGCCACCTCCCAGAGAGGCCACTGGTCCAAACTCTCCCTAGGTAAGGCTCGAATCAGCGACCTTCTTGCTAGGAAGCTAACTGGGCTTAATTTGAGCCAAATCCAGCCGGGACGCGTTCCAGCACCTCTGACGTTGGATCCAGAACCTATTTTATTGGATCCGCCACCTGCTGTGTCACCATAAAAAAAAAATTGCCTAAATAAAAAATATATATAGAAATGTTTGTTTGGTGTTTAGAATACTTTTGTTACTGTATATTCCCCGTTGAGGCTACACAAAAAAACTTGTTTGCGTAATTTAGGTGAATTTTAGGGTCCAGAAACGGAGGGAGGGGGCGGATCAGGTCACACTGGCACCAGCTTTCACTCAGACGGAAAAACCTTATAGTCCGAAGAATACTGTTGCTCTTTATAAAAGAAATGTTACGGTTTCAGCCTAGTTTTTATTTTATCTTTTTACATTTCGCACCCAGTAAACGCTGATGTGGTGGTCATGTTTTCTTTGTCGGGCCAGCGTTCGGAAATTACAACAAATATTGCCGTTATGCACAGTGATGAAAGGGGTTAGTACCTTGGCCGTGTGTGTGTGTTCCGTTACTTCGAGCCCCCCTTTTGAGTCGCCGGAACCACCCCCCTCTCGGGACCTCCCGCTTTACAAATTAGGCACTGGGTGCTAACCACCACACCGCTGTGCAGCATGGCACCCACATTCCTGGATGCTCTCAAAGATTGTAAATTTCCATCCATAAATCTTGTTTTTGTCCTCAATGTCACCTCCTGCATTTCTGCCACAGCAGCTTCCTCCATGTAAGGCGCCGGTGAGGCTGACAGCTGGATGTTTTCCTCCCAGGGTGGTCCCGCATTGACAAGGACACTGACCTACTGTCCTCTAGTCCGGTCACACTGACAGCGTTTCTTCCCACGTTCCCGACCGCTCGGTCGCTCCCTCTGCTGCACATCTAACATGAACAGAAAGTCACGCCATCCTGCAGGATCTAAGACAGGTCTGACATCACAGAGAAATAAATATTAGCCGAACTTCTGGTCATAACGGTATGTTTTTACTTGTTATTAAAGAGGTACACACCTCAATTAAAGCTTTTCTTTTTGTAGGGCTGAAAAAACTGAAAAGTACAAAGTAAAACAAAAAACACCAAGTCTCATTTAAGCTCCTAAAATTTGGCCTTTTTTAAATAGAAACTGCAGTCAGTGCAAAGAATGCTTTATTATATTGTTGTATTTTCACTGCTGGTGTTCAAATATCTCCATCAGCACATGCAGCGGTGTGAGATGAAGTCAAGTAGAAGCAAAAAAACAATAAATAAACTGAAGATAAACTAGAAGCAGGAAAAGGCTAGAAGCTTCCTGTGCAGTAGAGATAAAAACATTAGTAGATGCACATCAGACCAAAGGAACTGGACTTGGTCTGATGAGTCCTGTTCTGGTCTCCGCTGTGGTCCTTGGGAGGCTATGAGAAGGTAATCATAACAATAATACATTTTATTTAAAGGCAAAAACTGAAGGACACAGTACCAGAAAACAATAAATAAAATAAGCATAGAAGAAGAAATGGAGGACGGTGTAGGTGGACTCAGGCAAACCTGAACACAAGAGTCTTGAATCTGGATATAAAGATGAAAGAATCAATATTTCGGATGTTTGGGAGCTCTGCTCCCCGTGGTGCTGAGGCAGGAAGACGGCACCGTGAGGTGGATAGAGGAGGACAACAGGCTGGAGTGGTGAGGTTGTGGATGGCCTTGAAGGTGAACAGGAGTTTGTAATCAATTCTTTGAGTAACTGGAAACTGTTGGAGGATAGGGGAGATGTGCTGGGATGATGGAGTTCTTGATGGAGGCACACATATCCGTAAGAGGAAAGGTAGTGGGAAATCCCACTGTGAAGCATGGAGGAAGTGATATGATGGGGCAGTTTGCCTAGGACACTGTAGCTCATTAATTTAGAATTTATTATATTTTAGCAGCATGACTGGGACGACAACTCACGCAGGTAGAAGAACTACGAGACCGCGGTCTGCTCCGGAGGCCTGCTCTATCGCCGACCTCCAGCCCTGCACTTGGCCCACAGTGGATATCGTGATGCTGCGGTGGTCTGCAAACACTGCTCACTTTCTGTGGAGTTCCAGGGAGATCCGCATCACTGTCATGCTAACGCCGGCATCCAGACCACTGGTTCAAGTGATCAAACCAGTTCTCAAAGAGGTTGGCTCAGGACACTGCCTTCAGAGCAGGAGATGAGGGCCGACCGGTCACGCATCAGAGGGACAAGAAAAAGCAGGACTCCAGGTGGACAGCTCATCGCTACTGAAGGAGATTGTTGTGTACTTCAGGAGAACGGCCCCCAGCAGCACCTCATCAACGGTGCTACGGTAAAGAGTGAGCAGCACCACGTTGTTGGGTGTGCACATCACCAAGGACCTCTCCTGGACCATCACCACCACATCACTGGCCCAGAAAGCCAACCAGCGCCTCTACTTCCTCTGCAACCTGAGGAAAGCTAGAGCCCCGCCCCCATCATGTGCACCTTCTGCACCTCCAATGCATTGTGAGAGCAGCTGAGAAGATCCTCGCTGCCTCTCTCCCCTCCCTGCAAACATCTCCACCTCTCCTCACCTGTAAAGCCTCTGCATGGAGAGACCCCACCCACCCGTCACACAGCTTCTTAAGCCTGCTGCCATCAGGAAGGAGACTGTGGAGCCTCCAGGCCAGGACCAGCGCCAACAGACTGAGGGACAGCTTGGTCCACCAGGCTTGTCAGGATGCTGAACTCTCCCTGCTCTGCCTCCTTCCACCCACACCAAACTCCTTGATCAAAGCAGAGTCAAATCTATCAAAAAACAGGTTTAGCTTGTTTGCCAAGTCCTGATCTCCAATAGTGGTTTTTGCCGTTGCCAGAGATGTTTCAGACCTCTCCAGACATCACTGTTCCAGTTTCTGCCTTTAGGCTCTTTTGCGCCGCCTGATGTTGTACTTTAGCTCCTGTCCTCCTCTCTGCAGCTCCTCCTTGTCTCCTCTTCTTCTAAGCCCAGGCGTCGCCCAGGGCTTGTTGGGATAACACCGTTCCCTCTTGGATGGAACAGTGTTATCCAACAGAAGTTGATCTAGTCCTCTCCAATTCGGTCCTACAAGGGCCGCAATCCAGCAGGTTTTTCATGTATCCCTGCTTCAACACACCTGACTCAAGTTAATGATCCATTTAATTTGATGCAGGTGTGTTGAAGCAGGGGTACATGGAAAACCTGCTGGATTGCTGCCCTTGTAGGATTGAATTGGAGAACCCTGATCTAGTCTGTGATGCAGTGGGTCAGACCGCCGATGTCCTCTCCATGTGGGCTACACAGAACATCCCAGGCTGTTGTGTTAACATTCCTTCCTCTGTGAAGACTGCTTCAGCAGCACCGGTGTGCATCAGGGCCTCTGGCTGTCTGGTCTGCAGTGTGGACAGGGTGCTGTGTATGCGTTTACCCGCAGCGTCTGCTGAGGGATGGATGTAAACAATCACCAAAGTAACGCCAGAACTTCCTCGGGATGTAATATGGCCGAGCGCTGAGTTGTAGAAGCTCAATGTCTCGGTTACAGAGCTGCTTTAACAGTGACGTGGGCAGGTGCACCATCTGTTTTTAAAGAACCCACAGTCCTGCTTTCATCATCACTGTTGCATCTAATCCATCACTGACTGGTCTGAAGAGCAGAGCAGAGTGAAGGAAAGGCCTTCAACATCATCATAAAGTCTATGATTGCACACTTTTTTTTTTCAGACTTCTATATAGTTTTTGTTCTGTACAGTACTTTTTGTTCTCATCTCTCTAACGCTGCTTTTTTTACACTGGTTTTGCTGCTGTAGCACTGACATTTCCTGTCCGGTTCTACTGCAACTCGCTCCAGAGTGATGGCGAAGAGTTGAGAGAGCGGAGTGACTGTCACATCCTCCAACTACGAGACCTCCCCAGTTTCCAAAACGCCTGGAGGAACAGAGTAAGATCTGCCAAATGTGTGGAAGATGGCCCACCAAGCAGCTGATGCAGCTGAGGAGCTCTAGGCCGGACAGGAAGTCTAATTCTAGCCCACTTCCTGTATGACATTCCTGACCTGAGCAGCCTTCCTGCCATGTGGCGCTCCACAAGCAAGCAACATGAATGAGTAATTCTAGAGAAGCCCCGCGACGGCTGCCGGTGGTCTAATCCATCAACTACAACAGTTTTAATCCATTCATTTTATTGGTACCTTCCATTATGAGTCCACATAACATTTATAACAGCGACAGACTGAAAGGAGGAAAAGCATGAAACCAAACGGAGCCGACTTCATTCATTCCAGCTCCGCAGAGATCCCTGCACGCCATCACATCTGTAGACACGCATGTGCACCAACACGAGGATGGTTGCCGATAGCAACCAGTTATTTCATTATTAAGATGCCAGAATTGTCTCATTTAAACAGCTGGAGGTGCACATGTAGAAGTTCATGGCAAACACTTTACAAGACTGGAAACTGGATTTTAATTAATTATTTTTTCTTGTAAAAATCCAACATTTAGAGAGCTCACCTTCTTTAAGCTAAAGAGAAAACACGTATGAGCTGTAAAACGGTTGGTCCGCATCAGGCACGATCGCAAGCTGAAAATCAAAAGCTCAGAATAACTCACAGATCCACCGTCTTCTTCCATCAGAGATGAGCAGATGCTGCACGCTCTCCCATCAGCTGGCTAACATTAGCTTCATGTTCATCATTTGTAGTGTTTGTCCCTTTCTAATGCATTTCTAGATTAAAGATTTATTATTTATTAGTGTCAATTTGTAAATCCTTTCAGTTTTAAGCTATAAAAAGTAGAATATGAATACAAATACATGTGCAAATTCTGGATAAAGCGTATAAAGTTTCACCTAAACAGAAAGTGACCAACAAGCTTAAAGCAGCCATCTGCTAGAGAAAAATAAACTCAAAATAAAATCAGGTTCTACTAAAACCTGATTAAATAAAACAGCCATCATTGGATTCAGGTTAAAAGTTTTTCATCCTTGCAACGGTGGAGCGCCCTCGTCACATCACCTGGTCCGAGCTTCCCTCCACCTCCACCTCACAGATCACAGTAAACTCTCCCTCAGGCTGCCACAGCTGGACGCGTCAGGCTTCATCGTTCCCGACTGGTTCCGCTTCCAGGTGTGAAGGTCCAGCAGGGCCTGGTTGAGCTTCTCCATCCAGTCCAGTCTCTCCTGCTTGGTGTCAGCTGAGAACCAGCACCTGGACCAGCAGCAAACACCAGAGTTGGACCCGGTTAAAAGTCAGAGAAGCAACCTGCTTCAGGCTTACTGCAAACTGAAGGTGCAAGAATAGCAAATCAACAGGAAACAGTCTCCCATAAATGTAGTAAAAATCCATGAATGAGCCAGAACGCTACATAAACGTTCAAAGCAACCTCAGTTACAACACTGTCGGTGTTAACCTGCTGCTTAGAAACAAGGCAGGTATTTATCACGGGGAAAGTCAGATAGTGTCATGCACGTCATCCAAAGAAGTGCATGTTGTTAGGTCAGCAACAGAGCCCGGCCAATGTGGAGTTCAAGGCCCATTCCCATATTTGGCAGAAAAAATTCTGATAGCCAATTAATCAGCCAATAAAAAAAAGAAACAATATATAAATAAAATAACTTATTTAGAGCAATGTTCATCATTTTAACTTTCCCTCCTCTCTCCTTCACACCCATCCTCCTGAATTGCGTCTCAACACCAGCTGATGGAGGGATGAACACTTGTTCCGGACTCTCAGATATTTTCTACACTTACCTTATTTCTGCAGTTACTTACTGGCTTTAAGCTGTTAGCTAATGCTATGCTAGGTTAGTATAACCTCGGCAATGTTATTGCTAACATAAACAGGCAGGAAATAACTTAAGCTAGGTTAGCACAACTTTAGCAAGGCAACGTAAATGAAAAGCATGACTGACGCAATGAAGCACGGCTCGCTATCATGACACATGGCAAACGGTTAAACTAGAACTGGAAATATGCTGAGTCATCCTTAACTTCACAACGTCGTTATAAACGTACCTGTCATCAAATCCGCCCTGCCCACCTGTAGCTGCGCTGTAGTTAGCAGTGAGGACTGAATGGAGTCAGAGCTCCATCTAGTGGACAAACGGCACAATTACATCTCTCTGCGCGACTCCGACACTTACCTTTTTATGAGAAATTAAGAATATATCTGCATTTTATCAGCAAAACCCCAGCCAATTAAAAAGGGTTATAATCAGCTGATTTAATCGACCGGGCTCTAGTTTACAGGTTTTTCTTGTAAATGAGACTCCTGTCTCGTTTGTCTGGTCTCAACAAGGACCGGATTTCTAGGATCTACCTTCCTGGTCTTAGTGAGGACCAGAGTTCTAGGATCTACCTTCCTGGTCTTAGCGAAGAACGGAGTTCTAGGATCTACTTTCCTGGTCTTAGTGCGGACTGGAGCAGCAGCGTTCTGGACTAACTGTAGTTGTCTAATAGACTTAGGGAGACCTGTGAAGACAGCATTACAGTATTCCAGTCCACAGAAATACTTACTTGGATAATGCATCCTGCTGCTGTGTGATGTTGCTCATCAACTCAAAGGTGAAAGGTCGAGCGCATGAATCCCTCTTAACTGGTCTGACGCACTGACTCGGAGACCTGGACAGAGAGATGCTGCCTTCCGCTTCCTGACAATGTCAAACAAAGGAGACATGAAAGCTCCTGACAGCAACCAGTGGACTGCATGTGCTTGCTGGTCTGTCCATCCATACCTTGGTTTCTCGGTCATTGGGATGGTTCCAGTAGTTCATGTTGCATCCCTCCAGAAGGAAATATCGGCGGTGCCACACCCCATACCCGCTAACCAACTCGAACATAGTCTGGAAACAGAAACACCAAATTATTACATGTAAGATGGAATTTTAGTAAGAAGGTTGCTTCAAAAGCATAATTAGCTTTTTCTCTTCTCATGCATGGTGTTTCCGTGTTTACCGGCTGTGTTATACACTGCTCAAAAAGCTAAAGGGAAGACTTAAACAACACAATGTAACTCCAAGGCAATCACACTTCTGTGAAATCAAACTGTCCACTTAGGAAGCAACACTTAATTTCTCATCCAGGATGGCACATCAATGCGAGCTGTGGCAAGAAGGTTTGCTGTCTCTGTCAGCGTCGTGTCCAGAGCATGGAGGCGCTACCAGGAGACAGGCCAGGACATCAGGAGACGTGGAGGAGGCCG
>JBAMHW010000010.1:34337463-34353212 GCA_037177495.1 Rhadinocentrus ornatus
AAGGGGTGACAACATTTTATTCACTTACAGAAAATGGAAAATGAAGGGACTTTGAAAGTCTGAAGAATGAATACCATGTTGAAAACTCAGAATTTTTCAAATACCTCCAAGTACGCAACTATTTTAAAAACAATTAAACCCAAGACAGACTTTGATGATCCGATATTAAAAACTATTTTGATTGCTTATAAAAATGCTACTGTTAAGAGGATTATTTCCAAGTTCTACAAAGGTTTTTTAACAAAAAATACTCATTCCACAGACAATATTAAAGAAAAATGGGAAAGGGAATGCAATATGTCAATATCTACATTAGAATGGTTAGATATCTGTGAGTTACAATGGAAATATCTTATTGGGTTTTTTATAACCAAAGCAAAAAGCCCACTTTGATCCAGGTGGTGCTAAATGCTGGAGGCTGTTTGGGCTTCGGGGAGCCGATTATTGGCACGTTTTCTGGGATTGCATGAAGATAAAAACCAAATCTTGACCACCATACTCAACATTAGAGTACCATTCCAGTTTTCCTCTTTATTTTGGGGGAATTGTGTTTACTATCTTCTCTCCTTTTATAACAGTATGGGTAATTTGTATATTTTGTATTGCACAGTTTTTCTCTCCCTAACTGTTCATTGTTTGTTCAAGTTCTGTAATAAAAATAAAAATAGAAAGAATAGCAAAATATAGATATTTATTCTGTTTCTCTTCTGTAACTCTGTATTGCTTCCTACAAATAAAGAATAAAAAAAAGAAAAATAAGTTAAAAACAGAAAAGTAAATCTACTTATTCAGCTTATTCAACAGGGTGATGGCTGCAGGGACAAAAGAATGTTTGTGTCTATTAGTCCTGCTTCTTGTTAGGATGGACCTGCGTCCAGCAGGAACTCATGAGCCAAGGGGCGACTTTGATCCGCAAGGATTGAACGAGCCTTGTTTAGGAATCTGGTGTGGTACAGGTCTGAGAGGTCATGCAGGGAGATCCCCTACAATCCCCTGCAACCTGTTCTTGTTTTGTAGGAAAAGGGAGCCGTACCAACACATAAAAGAAAAAGTTAAATAAGATTTAATAAAACAATAAAACATTTGAATAAAAGTCCTTTCAACGTTAAAACTAACACACTTTAGCTTCGTAGCCATGCGGATACTGGTAGTTAAATATGACGCGCTCACGGTGTGATGATGCATTATCCTCGTTCTGAGCGGAACAGAAACGTGTTGCATAATTAGCCATGTAGGTCAGTGTGCGTGTGCGCGTGCACGTTCATGCCAAACTGTTTTCTGGATATATTATCAACACAGCAACAGCTGAACCGTAGTGTAGTAAAGGAGGGACTGTTCTGTGTGTTTCAGGTGGAGCAATCCAAGGTGTTGATCAAGGAAGGAGGGGTCCAGCTGACACTCACCATCGTGGACACGCCGGGGTTTGGAGATGCAGTTGACAACAGCAACTGGTGGGGGGCACTATTAGAAATGCTTTTAGCTTCATCAAGCACTTTTCTGTCCACTAATTCTGTCTTTTCTCCGCCTTCCCAGTTGGCAGCCAGTCATAAACTACATCGACAGTAAGTGCGAGGACTTCCTGAACGCCGAGTCGAGGGTGAACCGTCGATCCATGCCGGACAACAGAGTTCACTGCTGCCTGTATTTCATTGCGCCATCTGGACACGGGTGGGTCCTGCACCAGAGGAAGGGAAAAAAAGAAATGAAACACGAGCAAGACTCATCTAAATGTGGAACTAATGTGTGTCTGGGTCTAACTGGATGGAGGGTGGAGTGTCTGCAAGTCTCTGTGTCGGAGACGAAGAGGCAGCCAGCCAGTGTTTGTGACCCACAAAGGTTATATAACCCAGTTCTGCTCATGCTCAGTAGACTTCTGCTCGCCATCGCAGAATCAGCCAATCACAGCTGAGTCTTGGAAGCTCACAGAGGGTGACTTCTCTCATCTGAGAGACAGCATCTCTCATCTTGCTGGGTCTCTGTCAGCAGCAGATTCGTATAAGCCATCGTTTGTCTCATCATGTTGGAGGTTTCTGGCCTTTAGTATCGCTGCATTAGTAAATACACTGCAGGTCCTGTTCCCTTTAACAGGCTCCTTAATGCTCCTCGCATCCATATATCATGTTATTGGCTTTAACTGCTACAGGACTAGGAGATATAAACAGACCCCCCTCCCCCGCCTTGAAAGTTGTCTGTAATTATCTCAGGAAGAAGGGTTTGAAGCTGCTGCTTCCAGAAGTCGCTGAAATGTGGCTGTAAAATGTGAAATCCTATAAATCTTGGTTCGAGGTAAGCTGCATGCTCAGGTTTGCAGACTTTAGCTTCTCTGAGACGGTTCATCCCCCAGGATGCCCAAGAAGTTCCAGCTTTCTCCCGTCAAAGTGCCTTCTGCTGCTTCGTTAAGCCACTGCCAGTGTCTTACAGATCACAGACGTTCTGGTACATTCAGCGATTTCTGCAGCCCAGAAGTCTCAGACTGTCTGACTCTTGTTTCATCTGAAGCTGCTTTCAGCACTTCTCTCTGCTGATGTACACAAACCTGACCTCTTCTCATTGCCTTGTTAATACTTTATGTTCTTCTGTGACCTGCTGAACCACCAAACAGCTGTTTCTTTCTACATTCCTAGCATGGCAGTCGTCCACAGTAAATGAAACAACTGTGTTAATGTACCCCACACAGTCTAAAGGGTTCATGAAGACTTGCTTCTGACCCAGATATGGAGACCCTATGGTGGACATTCACTTCTGCTCAGTTTGCTTCTTCACATCTTTTCCACCAGCTGCATTTCATGCACAGTGTTTGTCGCTCTCTGCTGGTGACCTACTGAACTGCATTTTCTTATGCAGTGCAGAAAGTGCAGCACTTTCTCTTTAGATTCATTCTCATGAATTATTTCCCATGATGAGTCACAGAGCAGACACACTTCACCTGCCTATCATGTTGAACTTCTCATGTTTTTCTTTCTTCCACCTTCAGCCTGAAGCCGCTGGACATCGAGTTCATGAAGAGACTTCATGACAAGGTCAACGTGATTCCTCTGATTGCAAAAGCCGACACTCTGACCCCTGAAGAGTGCCAGCTGTTCAAGAAACAGGTGTGTTTGATTATTGGGAACCGATTCAGCAAAGCTTCCATTAAGCTGGTTTGATGTTGGCGAGCGGCAGCTGGATGGTCTGTACGACCAGGAGCTCCACGTCTGGCTGCTTATTGCAGAGATTAAATAAAATTAATGCTTCATTTATGTTGGCAGGTAAAAGTCCTGAACTCCGTTTTACTTTGTCATCCCACACGGAGGAAAAACGAGACAAAGTTTGGCTGCAGAGTAATTTTGTGTTTTAATGTTGTTTACTTTCTGCCTTTCAGATAATGAAAGAGATTCAGGAGCACAAAATAAAAATTTATGAATTCCCAGACACCGAGGATGACGATGACAACAAGCTCATCAGAAAGATCAAGGTAATGTCCTGCAGAGGAAGGAAAGGGATGGAAATCAGCATGAATCTGATGAACAGTTTCTACCTGCAGCTCTTACCTCATTTCTGCCTCGCTGGCTGCTTTCCATGTGATTTTCAGCTGTTTTCACAAGCTCAGTAAATAACCTGTACCATTGATTAATCACGTAGCTCCCGTCCCCGCATCTCCAGCCACATGTAGACTACCTCCATCCATCTACCCATTTTCTTTTCTGCTTGTTCCAGTCCCAGGTCGCAGGCAAGCTGGGGTCTGTCCCAGCAAGTGAAAGGCAGGTCACACCTGGACAGGTCTCCCATGTGGAGAGTTCTTGTCAGATAAAACCGTGGACTACATCCATCGGTTGCAGTTTTCTGAAACTGACCCTTTAGATGGAGGAGCGGAGGGTTCAGGTCCAGGTAAACTGGTATGGAGGAGAACCACATGAGACATGTAACTGGTTTTATGTGGTTGATGAAGTCCCATGACCTGCATGTGATCTGCCAACAACTGGTTCAACCCTGATGTGCAGCTAGAATCATTTTCTGGCCAGAGGCCACATTAGGAGTTAAAGGAGAATTTCTACATAAAAGGATTTCTTTCTGTTTCCAGATCTGTGAATCATGTGAAACGTAGACCTGAGCCCTTACAGCATTGATACCCGAGGGAACTTTCTTTAACTCCCTCTGTGTTGAAGCACAAACTTTCCCCATCAACAGGCAAATCAGTCATAAATAAGCCATGTGGCCTCTTTGGTTAGCTCCTCCCCCTCCCAGCACCTCTGAATGTGATGCTGCAGATGAGATGTACAGCCCAGATGTGATGATGTTTTAATGAAGGGAAGCCGCTTAGTGATCCAGTTCCAGCCCTCGGGTCTGTGCTGGATCTGGTGAATAACATGTCCGCTAACGTTCTACTGTGTTTTTGTTCCAGGAGAAGATGCCACTGGCGGTGGTCGGCAGCAACGTGGTGGTTGAAGTGAACGGCAAGAAGGTTAGAGGTCGGCAGTATCCATGGGGCGTGGCAGAAGGTAGGTCCACCCTGGTCCAGAACCAGACGGGGAGAAAGCTGTCACTGTTAGAGCAGCCAGGAAGGGTAGTAGAAATGTTTCTGAGGTGCAGCAGTGAAGACAGATCTGCCATCCTGGTTTTACCTGATGTACGTCACAGCATGCTGACTGTATAACAGAAGATGGAGCATGTTCAGTTCTGAAGGGTGGTGTGTTGGAGAGTCTTCATCCTTGTTGGGATGGATAGAGCGGGGTACTTTCTGTCCACCACCGATCCCCTGCATGTTTACGGCTGGTTAATAAAAGGACTTGTCATAATGTAAAGTAGGGAAACCCTAACCCCCCGGATTTATTCCATCCTGGGGGCTGGATGGAAGTCCAGCATGCATTCTTTGTTTTGCCTCCACGCGGCACGATAAAGTCTGTAAATCATTCTAACTACGGGTCCTAATGAAACCGGATGATGGGTGAGCTGTTGCATTTTGACAAGTATGAAGTTATCCAGTTGCTTGGGCTACGCACCCACCCCTTCTTTCCGAACCCCCTCCTCCTGGAGCCAGGGGTCTGATCCCGATCGGGATTCTGGAAAAGGACGATGGAACGATCATTTCCAGCGTTCCTGCTCTTAGTAAGGATGTTTGGTTGGAAGGTGGTAAACTGTGTCTGTCCTCTAGACAAGCTTTCTGCTCTGTGGTTGACCAGTTATCAGTCTTTCATTCTTTTCTCTCTTTTTTCCTTTTTCTTTGTTTTTTCTGTTCCATGACTGACAGAGGGCATTTTTGGTAAACAAAACCATCTTTCACTTGATTTCAACCTCATTTTCTCCCCACCTCCTCCCACCCGGAGGTTAATCCAGCCCCTCCTGTCAGGACTCCCTATCCCGCCTCTCCTCCACCTTTCTGTTGCTGGGCTGTCTCATAATCTAGCTGATGGTCTAACCAGTCAGACCTGGGCTTCCCTCCAGCCTCCCCAGCTCCAAAATGCCTCTGTGTTTATTAAAAAAAACATGAACCAAAATCCTTCATGTGACCCTAATACACCTCAGTCCCAGGTGTAGCTCCAGGTGCAGCTGCAGGTGTAGCTCCAGGTGTAGCCCAGATGAAAGCAGAAGTGTAGCTCCAGGTGTAGCCCAGATGAAAGCCCAGGTGTAGCTCCAGGTGTAGTTGCAGGTGTAGCCCAGGTGTAGCCCCAGGTGTAGCTCCAGATGTAGCTGCAGGTGTAGCCCAGGTGTAGCTGCAGATGTAGCTCCAGGTGTGGCCCAGATATAGCTCCAGGTGTAGCTCCAGGTGTGGCCCAGGTGTAGCTCCAGATGTAGCTGCAGGTGTGGCCCATGTGTAGCTCCAGGTGTAGCCCAGGTGTAGCTCCAGGTGTAGCCCCAGGTGTAGCTCTAGATGTAGTTGCAGGTTTAGCCCAGATGTAGCTCCAGATGTAGCTGCAGGTGTAGCCTAGATGCAGCCCCAGATGTAGCTCCAGGTGTAGATCCAGGTGTGGCTCCAGATGTAGTTGCAGGTGTAGCCCAGATGTAGCTCCAGGTGTAGCCTATGTGTAGCTCCAGATGTAGCTGCAGGTGTATTTCCAGATGTAGCTCCAGGTGTAGCCCATGTGTAGCTCCAGATGTAGCTCCAGGTGTGGCCCATGTGTAGCTCCAGATGTAGCTGCAGGTGTAGCTCCATGTGTAACTGCAGGTGTAGCCCATGTGTAGCTCCAGATATAGCTGCAGGTGTAGCTCCAGATGTAGCTGCAGGTGTAGCTCTAGGTGTAGCTCCAGATGTAGCTCCAGGTGTGGCCCAGGTCTAGCTCCAAATGTAGCTCTGATGTAGCTCAAGGTGTAGCTCCAGATGTAGCTCCAAATGTAGCCCAGGTGTAGCTCCAGATGTAGCTGCAGGTGTAGCTCCAAATATAGCTCCAGGTGTAGCTGCAGGTATATTTTCAGATGTAGCTTCAGGTGTAGCTGCAGGTGTCACACTACCAGGTAGACGTTTCATTTAGGTAAGACGACGTGACCCACCTCCACCTACTTCCACTTCAGTTGTTCAGTTTTTGATGGGAACTTGGGGCCTTCAGGCTCACATGAAGGATAATTTCTGGAATCTTTAGTTTTACTTTGATCAGTCGGATCTGGTAACTGGATGTTTTATGTCAGACCTGAGCCGTGACCCGGTTCATCCTGGTGGTCCAGGGTCTGTATCTCCTGGAGTGGGAGATAAACGCTCCGTGTGGAAGAAGTCTCATGTAATCCTCATCGGTGAAGCTGTCTCCAGATCTGAGCCGACGGCTTCAGCCGTGAGAAAACATGGGCATAAACGTGAGGCTGTTAAAGCAGATTTTCTCCCATAATCTGCAGGCGTGGAGTTTGGTCCCAGGTCTGATGGTCATGGAGAGAACTGGAGGCTGAGCTCCAGCAGAAGCTTCTAACTCTGAGGTCCCTTCTTTGCTCCCGTGATGTAAACCGCAGTTAAAAATGTCTGCCCTGCTTCGCCACGCAGCTCGGTTCAGCTGAATGGGGGTGCAGGGCAAGGACGGTGCACAGGTCTCACCGGACCAAGGACTGGGATCCACCATGCTAACGCTTTGCTTCATTAAACAGTGAGTGGTGAGTTGGAACTTTCCAGAAGGGCATGTAGCAGCTTGAATCATGAATTCTCACTCATACGTGGAATTTTATTGTTAGACAAACATCCTGCATGTTTAAATAAAGATTCATCATCACGGCCTCAAGGAACTTTGCTAGTGAATAGAAGCTGAACACCTGAGACAGCTGACCTTTACAGATCCGTAACCGGTTAAATAAAATATTTAAATGAATAAATAAAGAGAAATTAAAGAGAAAAATCAGCATGAATCAGGTGTTGTGCCATTAATAAAACGTTAGATGGAAACTCAGTTCCAACCTCTTTTTTCCAGCCTCTGACCCACGAGCTCCTTCACCTCTTCCCTCATCCAAGCTTGCGCCCCCTGCAGGTCATGCATAGATTTAACCCTCCACCCACCCCTCGCTCTCGTTAGCTCGGCTTGGACACATGCAGGTTATGATGTTGATCCAGGCTGAATCTGGGCCAAGTCTGGGCCGTGACTGCTCCAGACCCAGATTTAGCCTCTGCTGGACAGTAACTGAAAACCCATACCCTCCCCCCTCCGTCAGAGCTCCCTCCTCTAGAAGAGACAGGAGGTCAGTGGCTGGCTTGGGATGCCAAGGTGCCGGACAGCCTCAGTTTCATCAATGGTAAGGTGTCCGTCCTCCTCCTTCGCTCCCTGGTGATGAGTTGGAGGTTAATCTAGAAGGAGCAGCATCTCTGATGAAGAGGAAGGCTGCAGATCTCCCCCTGCAACCTCAGCAGCAGTTTATCTGCAGTCCTTTTCCAGAATCCCATCTGACCCCGTAACCGTGTGTTGTCTGAAAGCCTCTAACTGTACCATGTCCTATTTGTTGTAGCACCTGTAGATCAGCAGTGAGGGCTGTGATTGGATCGGAGCTTTCACTGTTTACCGGGACGTTATTTATTCCCATGTGACTCGGCTAGCTGAAGCTGCATTAGCTTCATTTCTCTGCTGCGTAGTTTTTTGCCTTCCATCATGCAGCTTATAGTTTTCCAGCCAGTGTGAGAGATAAATGAATCCACCTGTCCAGCACCACTGAACTGCTGTTAGAGTTAGTTGGGACGAAAACGATCCTATCAGATCATGGCCTCATGTCCGTCTGCCCTTTGCTTTCTATTAATCTGCTTCTACAGCTCAGATTGTTTCTGTTTAATCTCCTTCCTTTCCCAATGTCTGTCACTTCTTTACACATTATTGTGTCTATTTACTCTAAATAACAAACTCTGCCGGGCTGCCTCAGCCTGTAGGCCAGTTATGTTTCATTGTGACGATGATGTTTGTCTCGCTCCTGTTACAGTGGAGAACGGAGAACACTGCGACTTCACCGTGTTACGCAACATGCTGATCCGGTGAGACGCCCTTTCACTCCAACTGTTCGTGTTCCTTTCTTCCTCAGGTGGCGTAGCTGCAACAAGCTGAGCTTCTTTCTCCTGCAGTTAATTTACATGTGAAAGTCCCTCAGCATTGGTTCAGATAGTGTATTAAGCGTGGGCGTGTCCAGGTGTGGTCCTCCAGGACCCGCCCTGGACACCCCTGCTATAGAGAATCTGCTGCTATATTCACCAGGGTCCTGGTTTGTTGTGTAAAGCATTCCTTCCTGTGCCGCAGCACTCACATGCAGGATCTAAAAGACGTCACCAACAACGTCCACTATGAGAACTACCGCAGTAAGAAGCTTGCTGCCGTCACCTGCAACGGCGTAGACACCTCCAAGACCAAGGGACAGCTCACCAAGTAAGGCCTCACCCATCACATCAGACTGATCTGTTTCCCCACACTAAGCCGTGTCCTCACAGCTTTTAGCACTTTCATGCTTTTCTGTGCTTGCAACGTGAGAGCAGTGGGGTGCCGGTCTTCAAGCTCGTTTCCACGATCCACAGGAGTCCCCTGGCCCAGATGGAGGAGGAGCGCAGGGAGCATGTGATGAAGATGAAGAAAATGGAGGCAGAAATGGAACAAGTCTTCGAAATGAAGGTTAAAGAGAAGAAGCAGAAACTGAAGGATTCAGAGGCCGAGGTTGGTGCACGACTGATGCAGGTTTCTGAACCCTGAAGCAACCTCTGCTGTTTTAGTCCAAAATCCTCTTATCAGAAGCAAATGTTGTAAATTTCTAAGGTTTAATGTTAAATTAATGTGTGAGGAGTGCGTGATCGGGCTGTACACAAGCCAACTAATGTAACATCAGCAGAGACATGACCAGGAGCTGAGGAAGAGGTGATGGACAGCAGCAGGGAGTTAGGTGTGAGGTTAATGCATGTTGAGGCTCCCTTGTGTGCTGGTGTTGCGTTGTGGGGTGCGCCCCACGTGTTTTGTGTGTTACGTGGTGTTCTAACATCTTTCTGGATTCCAGAGGTCAATGAAGACCTTGGTTTGCCATGTGTGGTGTGGTTTGATCCTGTTTCCTGTGTTTTACTGAATGGTGGGCGTGGTCTAGTGAGTTTGTGTACGTTGCTGTTGTGAAGGTGTTGTTGTCCGGGGCCCCGTTTCAGAAAGCGGCTTTAGGGAAAACTCCGAGTTAAGGGAAACTCTAGGTTTTCTTCTTCACAAAGCGAGTTCAGTGTAACTCTGAGTCAGTTACTATGGCAACAGACTCCGTGAAGCTAGCCTGCTCGCTGGCAGGTTTTCTCCAACTAACCCGAGTTTCTCCTCTTTAGCTGCAGCCTGAAGGACGCGTGTCCTTTTCTTGAAGAGCTAGTTGACATCGAAACACAATCACTCCGCAGATATCTTCGTCGGGAAAGATCAGACCAGCTTGGATGTTTTATCTCTCCCGCATGATTTTTTTTTAGCGTCATCGTTTTTCTGCACATTCGATCATGTATCTGAACTTTCTAACTCCGCTGGAGTAAAAGGGGAGGGGCGACTCTTTTTTTCACCTGTTGCCATGGTGATTCGTGTTATCCGTGTTCCATTGACGAGGCTTTTTATCTGCCCATGCACGCGCTGGACTGGTAAGTTAACTCAGAGTTGATGGAACTAATAGTTATCACCTGCTCTGAAACCAAAAACTCTGAGTTAGGCAGCTCAGAGTTGGTCAACCCTCCATTGTGCCTGGCAGTTCCAGGGGTTGTCCTATTCCTGGTTTTGGTCTCCTTTGGGTTTAGTTCATATGGCGAGTCCAGAGGTCCCAGAGGTTGCGGCCGTGACTGGTGTCCAGTGAATATTGTCTGCTGAGGAAATGTTGTGGCAACGGGGGATGATTTGGCATCTGTTTGCGAGAGTTGCGATCAGGGAATTTCTTGTTGTTCTGAGTAGTTGAGGAGTGGGATGTAAATATCTGCGTATGCTGATGCTGCACTAATTACTTGTGAGATTATTTTCCTGAGGGTTGTCTGGTTCCTATTGTTGATGCCGAATGATAACAGTACTTTGACCGTCTCAGGGTTTGCGTACCACATACTTTTAAATAAGTTTTGACAATAATTTGTTGTTTCTTTGAGCCTTTCCCGTTGCGAAGTTCAGGATCCTTTTTAGTTGGTGTCTTTCCAGTTGGGCTAAGATGCTGTATGTTTAATGTAGAAAGGCTGCGTCCCTGTTTGGAAATGTGTGGAAAATGGTAAATAAGGGCAAAATCAGGTTGACCCAGAAGTCATTGTTCCTCTCCTTAGGGGAGATTCGGTTGCCATCTTGTGTTGGCATTCTGGCCCTGCGTTTTATCTAGTCCTCTTTTGACGTCCTAGTTTGGGTTTTGCTGCAATAGTGGGTTTATACTGGTGTATAAAGTCACTATTGTGAATATAAACAAACTAAAGAAATAAATTTCAGAACCTCTCATCAGTGGTGATCCTTCAGGTTTATGCGAGCGTTTCGGCTTTTAATCACCATACGCTCTAGCCTGAGGTGGGCTCCACGGGGTTATCAGATCCCGGGCAGGTTCTGTAGCCAATGGTTTTGGTGATTTTGGTGATTTTTGGTGAAGTATTGATGTTGGGTTGTTGGCAGTAAAATGGCAGACCTAAGATGGGGACTGGCTGGCTTTTAAGAGCTTGTGGTCAGTCCCTGATGAGGTGTTTTGAGTAAGAAAAGGTATGTTTTCAGTGTAAATTCTGTTTTATTTCTGGGTTTAAAATGGTAAATCTTTTTAAATCTGTTAAGTTTGAGTGTTTTCTTGTTTGGTCCGAGGGGGTGGGGTCTTCTTGTTTGTCCCTTTTTAGGGGAAAAGATTTTTCTGTCTATTTGAAGAATCCAGATCGTGGTAAGAGAGAGCCGGTTAACTTGAAGGCTCTCTTCAATAACTGTGAGGCGTTTTAACTAAAATGGTTAGGGTGGTTATGTGGCTATGGGGGGTTATGGTTAGGGCTGGGTGATTAATCGATAAAATCGATTAATCGAATTTTCCATTTCTCGTAATTTTTTTTTATGAAAGTCTGGATTTTTTTTCTTAGTTAGTTAGCAGCGGACTTAAGCCCTTAACACGCCTACTCCGAACATTTAGTCCGACTAATTCGGACGGCAATGTTTTTTATCGAATCAATGAGAAGTTAATGGAAACGTCCACATCAGTGACGAATTTCCATTTAGCGATTTTGCAAGATTTATTTTTTCGGACTGAGGTAGAATTTTCTTAATATTCGCATCCGACAGAGATACAATCGACCAATCAGAGACGGCGTATTGATTGCGTCACCAGAGCTGGTGTTGCGAGCTCTGCAAGTGTCGCTTCTCGCTGCTGCTTCTTTCACACTTCGTATCACCGTAGCCGAGCGTCTTGTTCATTTGTCTCCAACACTCGTGTTTGTTGGACAAGCGAGACCAGAATTACCGCGACAACGATCACAAAGACAACGTGTGGCAAACAGTCGCCAACGAGCTGAATTATGAAGATCCGAAAGTCGGTCCTGAAGCGGTCGTGGTCCAGCTTCAGCTCCTGGACTAAACATTTAAACTCCCCAAGCTCCTCCCTCTTCTCAAGGAGAGGATGCACCCGGTGCTCTTTTTTTTTGGCAGCATTAGTACAATGTCGTCGTTGCCTGATGTGGAGTCCACGTTTGTTTTTCCCACTTTCCGAACATGTTTTAGAATCTTCATCATTTATTCGCTATTTCGTATCACACTTATATGTGCACAGAGAAAAACTTTGATATTTCTCCTCCGAATTATTCGCAATATCGTGTTGTTTATTCGCAACGGTCCCGGTGAGTAAAGGCCTCAAGTCCTCCGCCCACACCAGAACGGTGTTTGTCTGACAGATTTACAGTGAAGTGAGCCGTCACTCACGCCTGGGATTTAGCTGTACGTATAACTACTGCTCTCTACGAGATGCAGAAATCAGACACGACCAATATCAGGGGAATTATTTCCGCAGTGAAGGAAAGTTATGACATTATTTTCTTTTAGCTGGCATTCATTCATATAATTAATATGAAAGAATGCCAGCTAGAAGAAAGTAAATAGTTAGATTTGGTTAAAAAAAATCAGATTTTATTTTTAGGCCATATCGCCCAGCCCTAGGGGGGTTATGGTGGTAATGTGATTAGGGTGGGTTAGGGGGGTTGGGCGGTTATTGAGGGTTAGGGTGGTTATGGGGGGTTATGGATCCATGTTCTCGGCTCAGTTCTGAGGAGTTTGGGTGACTCTGTGATGTTTTGGTCCTCAGCTTGAACGCCGACACGAGCAGATGAAGAGGAACTTGGAGGCGCAGTATAAAGAGCTGGAGGAGAAGCGGCGGGTGTTTGAGGAGGAGAAAACCAGCTGGGAGGCTCAGCAGAGGATCCTGGAGCAGCAGAAACTGGATGCCTCCAAGTCAGTAACGTAAACGTTGAAGCTTAACGTCGTGCTTTGCCATCGTCAGCTTGTCTGAACACAGTTTTAACTAACAGAAGATATTATCAAAGTTCTTATCAGAAATCACACCATCTTTACTAAAACTCACCAAAACGGAGCTTTTAGTAAATATTTTATTGACTTTTCAAGCTGGTCAGTCAGTCATTATCTGTACCGTTTATTCCATGACGGGTCGCGGGGTAAGCTGGAGCCCATCCCAGCAATGTTTCAGGTGAGAGGCAGGTACACCTGGACAGGTCACCAGTCCATCGCAGGGCCTTTTCAAGCTGGTGCTTTTTATTATTATGAGCTTGATTCTTTTTCTTTTAACGCAGTTTTTCTGCAACACGTCCAGCATAGTTTTACTTCTCATTCAGCATTTACAGCAACATGTTTAACCCATTATTTCTATTAATTAGTTATTAATGATGGATTAAAGGCAGATTAAATCGTATAATTTTATTAAACCTGGTTTTATGGGTGTTGCTGGTCCAGAAACTCATAATTTATTCATGTTCTGACAAAATCAACCTGGAAAATGATTTAAAGCGTCTTCTACACCTCGTTTGGTTCTTGCTGCAGCGGAGTCAATGTCGTTTTAAAAAGTTTTCCCTAAAGAGATGTGACACCCGTGTGCAGAGAAACGATAACCAAATCCGTTTTTCTCTTTTTCTTTCAGGACGATGGAAAAGAACAAGAAGAAAGGGAAAATCTTCTGAAGAGAGATCCAACGTCTTGCTTCAGTTTTGCTCCTTTTTCTCTCCATCCCCTCTGTGAAGTGGTCCTCCGAACACACACAGCCAGAAATAACCTCCAAGTCATGCCATAACAGCCCCCGTAACACCACCCACGAATACAACGTCCTCGCAGCAGGGTTTCACTGTGTCTGTGGAAAGCCTTTCATATTCATGGGGAATGCATGTTTGTAGAATCCTGTTTCCTGTTTTCCCGACAAAGAGGTGAAGCGAGTTCTTCTGAGCTGACAGCAGTTAAAACGTTTCTACATGTTCCAGCTGAATGTGCTGCAGGTGTCCACAGAGCTGCAGATAAGCTATTTCAGTTGTTGCCCAAGATACAGTAGAACACACAGGTTTCCTCACAAAGCTGCTTATAGAGCGCTTCGCATGCTAACGTAGCCAGCTGGCTAAATGCTAGCCAGCGAGGATCTGGCTAGCACTGTTCAGCATACGCTAGCCTCAGAATTAATGAAATTCTCAGGATTTGAAACCTTATCAGTCAATAAACTTATTAAATGTTATAACATCTTCACATAAATATGATTTAAGTAACATTTTCCTCAAGTCCCAACATTTTTGTGAAGCTGTCTTGTGAGCAGGTTTAGGAATCAGCGTTTTAATAGTTAAAGTTTAATAAAGTTATTTGCATTGCTAATACAGCATTTGATGAAAAATGTCTTGATGAGGTTGGACGGTGGACACTGCAGCTTTTTAGAAGGTGTCTTTTTTAACGATAAATCTGCTGATGAAAACGTGTGTTATGTTCCAACATCTACGAGCTGCTGCTGGATTAAAACTGAGGTCCGTTTCATCCCGGACTAACGTGGGTAAAATCATGTGCGAGAGCAGCAAAGGTAGACAGACGTAAGCAGAAGCGTCTTCGGTGTCGGATACAGTAAAAACTCTAATGTGTTATTAATGTATGTGATGGTGTCGTCACTGACATGAGCTTTGATGTCCAGGTGTCTCTACATCTTTCTTTTGTGGTCCAACCATAAAAAGGCTGAAAAGGTCGTTTTCAGAGACGGTTTGGAGCCCGTTTAGCCACAGCTTCTTTGACTTGTTTAATAAAATTATAAATAAACACAACTTTCAGCTTACCCGCCATAAGAACATTCTTCATGCGGTTGAACCTTTATTGTTGTAATGTTTTCTTTCCATATGATGATGTTATTGACGCTCTACGTACGGTGGAAGAGAAGTTGAAATCCTTTGCTGAAGTGGCTTTTAATTAGTGTTAGTCCGTTGGCTAAATCCGGCACCTTCAGGACATGAAGTATTGATCCGGTCATGATTGGAATCCAAATATTTATTATCTACTAGAGGCTCCTTGGTGGCTCTTTCTTTTATTACTTTTTATGTCTTCAGAATTAGAAGTCAGAAAATGTACTAACAGCTTTTTAATAGAAAACTTTAATTCCAGAAAATCTTTTTCCCCAATAATAAATATAGTTTGTTGTCGGCCATTATTTTAAGAGGATGACCTCCTCAGGACTGCTCCATTATTCCACATTTATCTGATTACTGCTATTCTGTGGTCCTACGAGGTCGTTTGTAACACCCCAACCCTTCAACCCGTTTAATGTATTTTCTTTTTTCATAAAAAGTGTTTTTGCTTTTTTCTTAACGTTTGTTCTGTCTCTGACTTCATGGTTGATATTAAAGTTCAGTTATGCTTCAATTGCTGATGTGGACAACTTTTTATTTTTTAAACATCCACATGAGAAAAACATTTAGAATCTTTTTTAAAGAATTAAAGAATTTGAGAACTGGGAGACACGAAATGCTAAATCAGAATTTTTATTGCAATTATGTGCTCATTTTATTTCTTATCACATTAAAGCATTGCATCAGTGTCTGCCTCTTTGTCCTTCCATCAATCTGCACGTTCCTGCTTTTGAGATCAGTTCTATGATGCTGCCACCACCGTGCTTCACTGCATGGACGGAGCTACAGGAGGGGCCTGGGTAGCAAAGACAAACATCTTTGTTTGGAGTCCATCAGTCTGTGGACCTGCTCAGGTGTTATGAGAACCCAGGTTGCTCTTATAGTAGCCTTCAGCTCTTCTGCATTGTTAGGTCTGGCGTGTCGCATCTTCCTCTTCACAATACCACATAGGGTGTGTCCCAAACCGCGCACTTCTATACTTCGAACACTACATTTAAGTGCTTAGTGCGCTGACACAGAAATTTCA
>JBAMHW010000012.1:12488-24169 GCA_037177495.1 Rhadinocentrus ornatus
GCCAACTAGTGGCCGGAGTGTAAAATGCAACACAAAAATTAACCACCTTTACTGTTTGCAAGTACTGTCATTTGTTAATAAAAGAAAATCGATTCAGTGCTTTTTTGACATCGAGACAATATCGTAACACAAAATCTCGGGATATTTCAGTATATCGATATTTTCTTACACCCCTACTATTAACCAGGTGGACATGGAGCTGCAGGAAATAAAGACGTCTGGATGGAAACTGGGACACCAAGAAAGCTTGGTGGAGAATTAAAACCTCCTCCTCTACATGTTTCCTAAGTGTTGCATCACTCCCAGCCTCCAGTCTGGTCCCACTCTGCTGGGTCTGAGAATGAGTGAGTCATGGTGGACCCAGGCCGACCGGCCTCTACATCCACCTGGTTCTTCCTGCAGCTTTAGTGCATCACCAGCAGCGATTCCCTCGGGGAAACCAGACATTGCTGTAAACTGCATCGTTGTGTTTTACTGTTCTCCCCCAGTGGAGGAACAAACCAATGATGTAGTCTAACACGCCTGAAGGTTGGCTGTGAGATCCCCGACCTGGCAGCCGGGTCCCTCTGGAAGGTGCCCGGTGCCAGAAAACCCTGCAGAGGGACTGGCATGGGCTGGCTCCTCCTGGTTTCTCCTGGCATGGCCTGGCTCCTCCTGGTTTCTCCTCTAGAACTGGTCTCTAGAACGCCAGGCCAAAAGCAAAAACTGAAGTCCGAGACTGTCACAGAGGTTTAAGAGCACAGCACAGGGCAGTCGGAACCGGTCCGGAGCCATGCAGCAAGTCTCTAAAAGTCCGCTCACTGGGGTCCCATCATCCAGCAGTGGCAGACAAGTGATTGTGCATCTTTACACATTGGGGAGCCTTTTTATATCCAACCATTAGTCAACTTTCGGAATAGCTACAGGTGAGGAAACACCCTGATTGTAGTCTGATTGAGGAGCACGTTTCCACGGTGACCATGTTATTTTTAATAGAAATTATTATGAATACTGTCGCCTTATTTAGCTTGAATGGATTTTAGAGCATGGAAGTTTTTGTTCCACGATGACAGAACATGTTTTACTGGTTGGGTTTCTGGTTAATAACAAACATCTCTGTAAATTCAGATTCTTTTTTTTGTTTGTTTCAGCAGTATCAATGTCAAATTTGCCTCTTTATTAACTTTTTCAAACAACTTTAATATATAATGTGGTGTGAGGTTAAATTTAGATTTTCCTCAAACGTCTCACATTTCACATCTTCTCTCTGATTTTATTCTGGATCATTGGTGTCGCAGTGTTTTTCCAGATTTTGTGCACACGGCAGGGTCAGAGTTGCTGTGAAGGTAGCAACTAAAGGTTGAGAAGCACTGGTCTAGGAGGCGATGATGTGAAGGTTTCTGCTCACCGTGCTGCCTGCTGCTGTACGGCTCCAAGGTTGATGGGTTGGTCCATTCCTGAACTCGGACATCCATCTCCAAAGACAAAACCTGGAGTGTTGCAGTCTTTCCGCAGCCTGACGGTCCTGTCAGTATCAAGATGCCACCCTGTAAACAAGAAGTTAAATTTGATTCATCACATGTAATTCTTTTTAAAGATCCTCTAATGAAGAGTTAACTTCTCTAACAGGACTAGTTCATGTTGCTAAGGTTGATTTTACTGTGACTTTATACACTCTATGATATGATGCGCTTTAGGCAAGGCAGTTTATTTGTACAGCACAGTTCATGTGCAGGACAATTCAAAGTGCTTTACATAAAACAAAAGCATTACAGATATTGGGAAATAGTAAAAGGCAGAAAATCAAACAAACAGCAAGAATCACAATAAAATCATAAATGACATTAAAATGATTAAAAAGCAAAGTTAAAAAGTTACCGTGCAGAATATTTTCTACTCTGTTCACATCACATGTACTTAGATTGGACAGTTGTCATCATTGCAGAGATTCTCTCACTCACAGGACAATAAAGAACCCGATAGAACAATATTAAGAAGCTGATGATGTAACTGATAACGGTGAATGCTGAGACTTTCATTTCTATGTGCTATTAGAATGGGGAGTGGTAGCCTAGTGGTTACAGAGGTGGGCTTGGGTCTGGAGAACCTGGGTTTGAGTCCCCGGGCTGGCATCTAAGGTAAAATAACCTCTGAGCAAGGCCATCAAACCCCAACTGCTCCCCGGGCGCTGAATCTGGCGGCCCACTGCTCCTAGTGTAACTAGTTATGGGTTCCAGTCTGAGCATGTGATGCGGAGAGAAAGCAAGAATATTTCTAGCTTATAAAGACTTTCGTCTGCAGAAACCTCTGAGTTTGGGTTTCAGTGCACTTCTTGATGATGTGGACATTTATTCCTGCAAGGTCCAGCATGATGTAAACTACAGCACGGATCCATCTCTGCAGTTTATTCACAGATGAGGACAGCATACCAAATACAATGGCGCCATCTTGCTACTTCAGCATTTAAACTGCACATCATGCTGGACCTTGCAGGAATCATCAAGCTGCTAAATTAGCAAGATGGCGCCATTGTATTTGGTACGCTGTCCTCATCTGTGAAGTTTGCTGTTGATTTTTGTGTTTACCAATGTTTTTATTTCAATGTGTCGTCACTACTTGTGTATGATCGCCTGGCTCTGCTACAAATACACAACAACATGAGTAACTTGCCTGAATGTGCTGAAAATGGGCAAAACTACCTCCACCATTCCCATCTTCTGTGCCTGCCTATCTATGGCGTCCTGTCTGTGCATTGCCTCGCAACAAGCATAGGAGATGCGGAAAGAGAGGCTTGGTGCGAGTGAAAATCACACTTACCTGGAATCTAGTTCCTCAAACATAGGTGAATCCAGGCTACTTTAAGGAAATTTCCACAGAGTACAGAGGAAGTGATCTGCATTACTCTCTGCAATACAACTATGGATGGCTCAAACTGGCTCTCTCAGACACTGTGCTGAGCCAGCGGCGGTTAGGGTTAAGCTGCGCAAAGGACAATTTCCGCCTGCTCAGTCGTGATGCGGCTCGGACGACTGTGAACTCCACCCTGGTGCATGCAGTCCTGTTAAACGTTTGCTCAGTCACAAATAAGATGTTTGTCCTGAATGACTTCATCTCCACTCGCGAAATGAATTTACTGGATTTCGCCTTTAGTTCAGCATTATACACCATCCTTCCAAACATACTGGTGAATAGGCTGCCGGACCTGGGACTATCTCATTCCGTCTGCCAGTGGATTAAGGACTTCCTGTCAAACCGCCGGTGAGAGTAGGCACTCACATCTCGTCGCTCTCAGCCTCAGCACTGGAACCCCTCAGGGCTGTGTGCTAAGTCCCCTGGTCTACATTCTTTACACACATGCCTGTACTTCCACTCACTCCAGCAACAGTATAATTAAATTTGCAGATGATACAACTGTGGTGGGGCTCATCTCTTGGGGAGTATGAGTCTGCATATCGAGACGAGGTGGCGCAGTTGTCGATATAAAAGAACAACTTGGTGCCTAATACTACCAAGACTAAGGAACTGATTATAGACTTCAGAAGAAAAAAAATGGGCATCCAGCCGTTGGTCATTGACCGGGACTGTGCAGAGAGGGTTTCAGACTTCAGCTTTCTCTGCATAAGTTTAGAGGATGACCTGACCCTGAGCATCAACACCACTGCCATCATCAAGAAGGCACAGCAGAGATGGTATTTCCTGAGAAAAAAATCCCCTTACATAAAACCTGCTGGGGTCCTTTTATCGTTTATCACAGCTGCAAACAGGAAAGCGCTCCAGAGGGTCGTCACCACACCCCAGAAGATCTTTGGCTGCCCTCTACCGTCCCTGGAAGATCTGTACAGCTCCCGCTGTCTCAGAAAAGCTCGAAATTGTCATGTTTCACCGTCTTATTTCTTGTGTGTTGGCTTTTGGTCTGTTCCTTGGTTTGTGTTATATTTTGATCTGAGTTTATAGTTTGGTGTTTTCAGGTTTTATGTCTGGTGATCATGGTTTTGCTTTGTCATGTTCTGTTTTGATCTTGGTTTCTAGTACTGGTTTTTGTGTTCAGTTTTCTGTTAGGATCATTGTTTGTGTCGTGTTAGTTTTTGTCTTGAGTTTTGGTTTATAGTTCTGGGTTTGTTTAGTTAAGTTTTCCCTTCTGTGCTGTGTTTTCTGTCCCTGGCTCATTAGCTCACCTGGTCTGATTTTTGATTCACTTCACCTGTTCTCAATTTGTTCCCCTGTGTATATATACCCCATGGTTTCAGTTCTTCCCTGTCAGATCCTTGTTTGTTAACTCTTGCATGTGCGTGTATGTATGTTTAAGCTCCCTGTCGTGTTTTGGTTTCATCCCTGTTGCGTGTGGTCCCATGTCGTGTTCATAGAAATAAAACTTGGCCACCAGCACCATTCTGCTTCCTCCCTTGACTGCCTGCGATTGGGTCCTTACCTCCGCCGCCATTCATTACAGAAGGATCTGACCAAACATGGACCCAGCAGAGGGTATGTTAACGCTGCTTGAATATTTCAGCCTTGAGGCAGCTAAGAGCCACCCGACTGCGAGGGACATAAACCCATGGTTTCCTGAGCCCCCTCCCACAAGGTCCAGAAGGAGGAGGTCGTCCAGGTGCCAGGGGCAGCGGCCTCCAGTGAGTATAACCTCGAGTGAACTGGTGGGAATGCTCTTTGGATTGGATGCGGAGCCAGAGTCGCTGGAGTATCCAGAGCCACTGGAGTATTCAGATTTGTAGCAATTCAGGGGGTCCAGATTGGCGATAAGCCCAAGACCGCTTGGGCTGGCCACGTCACGGGTGTTTCGCCACCAGCTCCACGGTCCACGTCACGGGTGTCGTCACCGGCTTCCAGTCCCGCTCCAGTGCTTCAGCGCCGCACGCCGGCTCCCAGTCCTGCTCCGGCTCGTCAGCGTCCGACGCCGGCTCCAAGGACCTGCCGGCTCCTCAGCATCCGACGCCGGCTCCACGGTCTTGCCCAGCGCCACGATGTCCGACGCCAGCGCCCAGGACCCGTCCAGTGCCTCAGCTTCCTCGTGTCCCTGTCCCTGAGGAGGTCCCTGGTGGGGACGCTCCTCTCCATCTCCCTGTCCCTGAGGTCGTCCCTGGAGGGGATGTTTTTCTTCCTGATTCTGAGGAGATTGCCGATTGTCCTCTGCCTGTGGTTGACAAAGTGACGGTTTTGTGTTCTCTGGTACCAGGGCTCGTCCTGTTGTGTCTTGTGAGCCCTCCGGATAGATGCGCCTCTCCAGCCTGTGGCTTCTGTCTCCGAGCGAGACGCTCCTCCTTGTCCTCTGGTTCCTGTCTCCGAGGGGGTCTACGGTCGAGACGCCTCTCCTCTGGTTCCTGTCTCCATGGGGGTCTACGGTCAAGACGCCTCTCATCTGGTTCCTGTCTCCGAGGGGGTCTACGGTCGAGACGCCTCTCATCTGGTTCCTGTCTCCGAGGGGGTCTACGGTCGAGACGCCTCTCCTCTGGTTCCTGTTCCCGAGGGGGTCTACGGTCGAGACGCCTCTCCTCTGGTTCCGGTTCCTGGGGGGTCCGCAGAGGAGATGGCACCTCCGTCGCCGCCTGTGGTCCACGTCGCCGAGGAGAATGCCCAGCCTCCGGAGATCCTGCCTGCTCAGCCTGAACTCTCCCTATGATCTTGCCGGCCATCCGAACTAAGTCTGCTGTTTAAGCGGCCTCCAGGCTGGCCCCCTGACCTTTGTGGCCCAGATAATTCTGCCTGGGTCTGCAGACAGCCTGAACGGAGGTGGAAGAAAGACAGGCTGCATGTGTCCTTGGGCTTTCTCAGAGACTGTCTTTTATACTGTGACGGTTTAGCTCAGGTGTATTCATTTTTAGTAGGTTAAGTTTAATTAAACTAACTTTACTAAGTTATATTTTTATTTATTTTTCCGGTGTTCCAGCCAGGTCTTTCTCTTGACATGAATATCTTTCCTGAGACCTAATAAACACTCCACAAGGATGTAAGCAACAGCTCATACAAACACCCTAATAACAAAGAAAAACGTGAACCCAACACCAATTCATAATGAAACTATACATATTCACATATCACAACCCAGCAAAAAGAAATGTTATGTCAATCAATCTGCCCCCAAATAGTTTCATCAGTTCATCCACAAAAAAATTAAACAAAAAAAAACACTCAAATAATAGTTCAGTTCAGGCCTTCAGAAAGAAGAACAAAACAAAAACAAAAAAAACATCATTACAGTCCGGTCCCAGAATGAATCAGTTCCACCTTTTAGTCAGGCCTAGTCCATTCCAGTTTTCAGAAACGCCACTCCCGCGACGGGGCACCAAAACATGGAAATGATGAGAATCGTTATTAGACCCATCCACCGAGTCTGTTGGCAGTGGCGCGCTGCAAAAGCAAACCTGCTAATCGCTTCTTCGTGGCAAACTCTGCTTCCATCGATGACACTTGTTTTCTTTCTCTCTCTGGCTGTGCGACTCCTCAGCCATCAGGAAAAGACTTTTATTTTTCTTTTTGGTCCAGCCTTTCGAGGCTAAAAGAAAATTCTACTGGCCTCAACTAAGATGACTTGGTGAAAGCACATAAAGCAGAGGTTGGCTACTGGAGGCCAATAATATCTAGCCCACCAGATTAGTTGCGTTTACTAAAACATTTTTGTGGAAACCCGTTGCCTTAAACCATTCTCGTCGTATCAACATGGGCGACCACTAGACTTGAACCCATTAGTTCACTTACCTAAACTTCTTTAAAGCTTCTGGTAGTTTGAACTAACTTCCTTACATGAGGTTTACTGTTTAGTTCTTTCATTGAACTTTGACATCTAACAGTAGTTTGTATTCGCATACTTGCATCAACAGTTCTGAAAAGGTGGAGTTGTGTCAGGAGCTTTCACCATTTTACTCCTAATACAACGTACGCTGATGGTGGATTTTTTTTCCTGTACTGTTCTTTTCATTTATGGTGCCAACTTTAAAATTCAAAGAGGGCAAAACTTTATAAACTTTACTCGCTCCGTAACGGACCTGGAGTTATGTTCCGTCACGGACCTGGAGTTACGCTTCATCGCAGACCTGGAGTTACACTTCGTCGCGGACCTGGAGTTACGCTCCATCATGGAGTTACACTTCGCCGCAGACCTGGAGTTACGCTCCATCATGGAGTTATGCTCCGTCAAGGACCTGGAGTTACGCTCCATCATGGAGTTATGCTCCGTCACGGACCTGGAGTTACGCTCCATCATGGAGTTATGCTCCGTCACGGACCTGGAGTTACGCTTCGTCGCAGACCTGGAGTTACACTTCGTCGCGGACCTGGAGTTACGCTCCATCATGGAGTTATGTTCCGTCGCGGACCTGGAGTTACACTTCGTCGCGGACCTGGTGTTACGCTCCATCATGGAGTTACACTTCGCCGCAGACCTGGAGTTACACTTCGCCGCAGACCTGGTGTTACGCTTCGTCGCAGACCTGGAGTTATGTTCTATCATGGAGTTATGCTCCAACACGGACCTGGAGTCTCGCTCCGTAACGGACCTGGAGTCACGCTCCGTCACGGACCTGGAGTTACACTTCATCGCAGACCTGGAGTTACGCTCCATCATGGAGTTACGCTTCATCGCAGACCTGGAGTTATGTTCTATCATGGAGTTATGCTCCATCACGGACCTGGAGTTACGCTCCATCATGGAGTTATGCTCCGTCACGGACCTGGAGTTACGCTTCGTCGCAGACCTGGACTTACGCTCCATCATGGAGTTACACTTCGCTGCAGACCTGGAGTTACGTTTTGTCGCGGACCTGGAATTACACTTCGTTGCGGACCTGGAGTTATGTTCCATCATGGAGTTATGCTTTTTCACGAACCTGGAGTTACACTTCGTCACCGACCTGGACTTACGCTCTGTCATGGACCTGCCCCTGTTTCAGGCTAAAGACGCCTTTGTTCAGATCAGCCTTTGTGGTGTCACTTGTGATACTATATAAGTGTAGTACGTTTTAATTAATTTTTATCCATGTACAGCACTTTGATTTACTATGGTTTTTGTAAAGTGCTTTATAAATAAAATTTGACTAATTGAAAGTTATTGAAAATGCAAATTTCAAAATGGTGGAAATGACCGTTGTGGGTGCAGCTGGGCTGACTCACTGGCTTTGGACCTTCAGGCTTCTTTGCACTCAACACACGCACGTCGGAAAGCAAAGGTTTTAAAACCAAGTTCTTCTTTTACCATTTAATATAAAAATAAAGATTAATATTTACACACACAAAAAAGAACTGAAATCTAGACTTTTCTGTCAAGCTAACTGAATGTGGTGTAGGTCGGAGATCCAGTAACTTCTAACCTACTTTTCCTGATGAACTTTTAATCGCTTCAGTGTAACAGCCAATCAACATTCACTAATATACACGCCATTAGTCACTGGTCAAAAATCTAATTTCTACTGCAACACAGAACTATTTTGGCATAGAAAACAAATCACATCGCTCAACTAGAATAATTAAGATTAAATTCCAACCATAGAAAAATGGCTACAACAACCGTCTTGGCCGTTCTTGTGCTAAATGTATCTAATATATACAAAATAAAGATTTAGTACAGACATATATTCACACTACAGATTTAACCTGAGGGTAAAGTCAAAGTAAGCATTTCTGTGAGATGCAGATGAGAGAACAGCAGCTGTTCCCTCGTCGGTGTTTCTCTACACATTCAGACTGCAGCTGCTGCTTTTCACCTCATTCGTTATTCATGTTATTTCATAGGAATTCGGTGGCACTGACCAACTTCTGAGGAGACTGATGAGTAGTTCATGTAGCTGGATCATTACCTACGAGAGCCAGTACAGGTAGAGCACTTGTTTTCTCATTTTTAACCTGCAGCCCTTAAACTGGGAGTATAAGAACGTCCAGTGAGGGGCGTGTGGGTTCAAGAGTAGTGGAAGTGGGGCGACGTGCATATTATAAACAATTCTTTTTAAGTTTTGTGTTGTGTGTTGCTGTTTACACTTTCGTTATCTTAGGAAAGTAATTTGCACTACAACAGATCATGTAAGTTAAGCGTACTAAGCATAGGCCTAAGCGATGAATGGCTAGGTGGGAAATTGTTGATTATTTAAAATAAAGTACAGTGTGCCCTATATTGTACATCTTGCTCTTTGCTACTGTGTGCATTGCTGTACATTCTATTTAACCTTAAATATTCATTTTCAAAGAAATTACTTGAAGAATTAAAAGCTCTGAACTCTGTTTTGTTTTTATTTGAAAGTATGTTTGATAAATTTCAACAAAGGTGAAGCTATTAAATGCTACTGTATAATATTACCTGTTCTACCTAACCTTTCTAACTCTTTTTACGGTTTGTTAAATTGTTTTAAGGTAATAAAATTTTCTTTAAAAAAACAACCAAAAAACCAAGACTTGTAACATTTTCACGATGTAAATTGAGGGAACAAAAGTAGTATCGGCTCAGAAAACCAGCAGTCCGAATAGGCCATCAGCTACGGCCGATGAAAAAAACAAAGACAAAACAGCATAGGCATTAGCCTTAATAAAAAATCCATTACGTTCGAATCCTAGTAACGCCCCGTCCCATCCGGTACCGACCAGCCTTCTACCAACCCGCCCCGACCAGTCCTGTATCAACCAGCCCCGTACAGACCAGTCCTGTACAGACCTATCCCATACCAACCAGTCTTGTACTAATCAGTGTCATACTGACCCGTCCCGACCAGCCCCGTATTGTAGCAACCAATTCCATACCGACCAATCCTGTACCGACCGGTTCCATGGGAATGATAAGACAGAAGATTGGCTGAGGGTATTTCCTAGCCACAAGTGAAATAAGTGTATTAAACCAATAGATTTCAATGACTTATTTCCAGCATCTGGTTATCATAACATGGAAAAAAATAGAGAGAGAGAGCGAGAGAGAGGCTATAAAAGTTGGTTGATATTGGAAACGGGCCATGTTATTACCCCGACTCTCCACTGACCATGACTGAAGTAGATCCTAACTAAATTCTGACCCCGGGTCTGGACTAGTCGTAACAGTATTTAGATGTGTTTATTAACTACCTGATAAATAAATTAAGAGGAATAGCCCAGGTGCTGTCAAAGGAACAGTAATGCCATCACTGAGTTTTTTACTTCAACACAACACAGACCGACAAAAAGCTCGGTTCACTCCAGATCTGGCTTAGTCTGGTCTAACATAGAATCTTCAGATCAACAAAGTGAAAATCAGAATGAGGTCAGATGGTTTGGGCTCTGTTCCTGAAACACAAAATCAGTAAATCAATAAATTCACTTACCTTTGATGTGTCAGTGTGAGCTCTAATCCAGTTCTCCACCTCCTCCACCTTCTTCCTGTGGACACCCAGTTCAGCCTGCACATATCACAGCAGGTAGCCAGAAATGGTCATTTTGTGCTTTTCCTATTTCGGATGAGGTTATAAAGCAAAGATATCCCAGATATTGGAATCGTGGGAAGAATTACAGCTGACTTAAATTATCGGAAATAGAGCAGCTTAGATCAGTGTTAGCAACCTTAATGATGCCATCTTTCTTTTCCAATGAAAATGATAAGTTACTGAGTCCATCAGGAGGTCAGACGCGCCTTCAAAGTTGAATTTTTCCCAGTCCGATCACAAACAGATCACAGTAAACGGAACATTATTTCTACAGACAGATGTAGACGTGTCTGATGAAGACTGATGAGGAAGGTAAAATCATATCTACATTAGCTCATATAATATTTTAATGGAACTTTTTTTTTAAAGAAGGAAAACTATCTTTTTTGGTCGGGATAGACCATCTTCATCTGTATAAGACATAATTTAAACAAACTGTCTTATTTTACATAGGGTGATGAAAGATCTCAAAAGATACTGTCACTAAGCAGCTCTGTGTATCTGAATGAAGACCTTCGGGATTTCCAGACATCTGCTCAGAGAAGGATGCTTCTGATCATCAGAAAATAACATACCTAATCTTAAATTCATTCAAACATTTAGGTGCAGAATACCAAAACTGACCTGTGATCGAGGCGAGTATCTCTCCACCCATTGTTCGTCCGAATCCCTTTGGGTCAATTCTGTCCGCAGAGGAAGGGTGCTGGCCTCGCCTCTCCTCTTCCAGGACCTCTTCAGCTCATGTTTGAAGCTCCTCTTCCTCCCAGAAAAACATATGTCCTTCTCTGGTACGTCTGTGAAGGAGGGATCCACCCAGCGTTTCACCTGTTAGATACAGGAAAAAGCCAGTAAAATACAGTACAACCCAGCGTTTCGTCTGTTAGACGCTAGAGTAAGTCGGTGAAAGAGGGATCCACTCAGCGTTTCGCCTGTTAGACGCTAGAATAAGTCGGTGAAGGAAGGATCCACCCAGCGTTTCACCTGTTAGATACAGGAAAAAGCCAGTAAAATACAGTTCAACCCAGCGTTTCGCGTGTTAGACGCTAGAATAAGTCGGTGAAGGAAGGATCCACCCAGCGTTTCGCCTGTTAGACGCTAGAATAAGTCGGTGAAGTAAGGATCCACCCAGCGTTTCACCTGTTAGATACAGGAAAAAGCCAGTAAAATACAGTTCAACCCAGCGTTTCGCGTGTTAGACGCTAGAATAAGTCGGGGAAGTAAGGATCCACCCAGCGTTTCACCTGTTAGATACAGGAAAAAGCCAGTAAAATACAGTTCAACCCAGAGTTTCGCCTGTTAGACGCTAGAATAAGTCGG
>JBAMHW010000012.1:717626-731667 GCA_037177495.1 Rhadinocentrus ornatus
ACTGGGATTAAAAGCTGCTACAGACTGGTTTATACTGGGATTAAAAGCTTCTACAGACTGGTTTATACTGGGATTAAAAGCTGCTACAGACTGGATTATACTGGGATTAAAAGCTTCAGCTTCTGTATTTTACAGAAATATAACTCTAAGGACATTTAAGGATATCCAGTAGTAATGAGAGTGTGAAAGAGATTGACACGGCCTCCCAGACGTCCTCCTTGTGACAGCTGATTGACAGCCTGCGATCCAGCACATAAAAGTCATGTGCACATTCCTGTCATATCGCAGGTCGCTCCCGCTGCCAGATGTTTATTTGAAAGTCTCCGGCCCTTCTGAGTTATACCTCGCCGGCATCCCTCCATGTCTGATTCTCACACGTTATTTTCTCCCCAGAGGTGACTTCAGTCTGACAGCACTTCTCCCCCTTCTCACTTTTATGTCCCACTTTTCCTGCAAACACTTTGAATTATTTGTTTCTAAGTGTGACAGTATTTCCCCTCCTCCCTTCTGAGCTCCTCTGCTCTGCTCATTTCCTCTCTTCGCTCTGTGTCTTAGAGGAAAGGCTGCATCATCCGATGTTTTATAGCTGATGACTGAAGCCAACATGAATTATAAAAATGATGAATGCAGAACCTGCCAGGTCTGTCTGCCTGCCCTGCAGCACACACACTATCTTCCTGTATGTCTGCCCACACAATAAATCCACCTGCTTACTGTCTACCTTGTCTGATTTACTGTCGGCGCTGTTTATCTACCCGTCTGCCTGCTTTACTGGAGATATAAAAACTTCTCCAACAGCCAAGCTGCATATCTCTCTGGCAGTCTGCTGGTCTGTAGGTTTGCTGGCCTTACCGCCTGCATCTCACATTCAGCACTGTTGTATGAACCAAGCTGGTCTGGGAGTTTTCAGCCACCCAGGACAGCTGTTGGTTGAGGGTGAAGGCTCTTCAGACCACATGCTAGCCGAAGAACTTCCCTTTTCATTTCGTCCAAGGACATCGGTCTGATTTTGACATCGGCGGGGACATCATGTCCCATAGAGGTTCCTGGAACTTTCTTTGTGCACATAATGTTTATTTGCAGCATCACGTTATTGAGCAGAAATGAAATCAGGAAAATTCTTTCCAGGGACAATAAACCCACTAAAATGTATAAACTTTAATGAAACTTTGAGGAAAAATGTGCTGATCAAAGATTCTAAAAAGTTATAAACCATCATCACACAGATAATCAATAGATGATCATTTGTCACATAATCGTTATTATTCTCATTTTAATTGAAGAACATTTTCTAATTATTATAAATCACAATTTCCACAGATCTGAACCAAACAAAAAGTCTGTTCTTGTGGGAATAATATCACGCCAAGGTCAGGAAAACGCTTCAGTTCGACACATCAGGACCTATAATTACATTTCTATTAATTATGTAAAGTGAGTCAGAACGTTGCGTAGTAAAGCTCACCAGCAGCTCCTCCTTCCTCTCCTCCTTTATCTCCTCCTTCCTCTTCTGCTTCCTCTTGTCATTCCTCTCCACCTTCCTTTCCTCATGCCTCAGCATCTCCTCCTTCCTCTCCTCTTTCCTCTCCTCCTTCCTCTCCTCCTTCCTCTCCTCCTGCCTCAGCATCTCCTCCTTCCTCTCCTCTTTCCTCTCCTCCTTCCTCTCCTCCTTCCTCTCCATCTTCCTTTCCTCCTGCCTCAGCATCTCCTCCTTCCTCTTCTGTTTCCTCTTGTCATTTCTCTCCACCTTCTTTCCTCCTGCCTCAGCATCTCCTCCTTCCTCTCCTCCTTCATCTCCTCCTTCCTCTTCTGTTTCCTCTTGTCATTAATCTCCACCTTCTTTCCTCCTGCCTCAGCATCTCCTCCTCTCTCTGAACTACCTGGGTTTCATTCTGTCACCGGACCAAAACCCACTCTGACTCATGCTGAGGACGTTTGTAACTATTTTGACTGTTATAAATAGCTCGAGAGCAGCTGAAAAAAATCACTTCTTTGTGTCTGAAACTTTTACGTTGCCTCCCTCTACATAATTCCCGATGTCTTCCTTTGCTTTCTTTTTTCCCGGATATTCTGACCAAGACACGAGCGCTGCTCTCTGGAGCTTGGTCTCCATCAGCAGCAGGATCGCATTACCATAGAAACTGTCTTTGCTTACCTGGTTCTGTTGGAGCGGCTGGAGGTCCTCCCTCCGCTCGGCACTGTTCTGTTCTGGTTGGCGTCTCCGCTGTCGTTGCGTTTGTGGCCCAGAGTGAACTCCAGGGTCTCGTTCAGATCTAAAGCCCTGGCCTGCTCCAGGCTGCTTAGGCCCATCTCTGATGAGAACAAAGTGTCTCCCTCCGTCAACAGCTGATTGGTGGAGATGTTGATGAGCAGCTCGTCCGGACCCATCCGTCCATCCAGCAGGACCCTCCATATCAGGTTTGTGGAGTCTGCTCCTGTGTCCAGATGTCCACCATCAGGAGCAGGTTTGGCTGTGCTGCCTGTTCGACTGCTGTTTCCTTCACACAGATTTGTTTGGAGACAGAATATAAGATGTTCAGAGAGTGCAGGATGATGAGCCTTATGTCAGCTTTATGGAATTTATGATTCATTTTCCGGACAAACACAATGTGATTTAAATGTTAAAAGAGAATTTCAGTTAGTTTCTACGTCTTTCTTGTTAACGGCTAAAGACTTGATCCACCCTCACTTACTGTCCTGACTATTCTTTTGTCCTCCACGTGTCCAGTTTCTACACAACATGCTGAGATAAGCCAGCAGATCTTTGGGAATCACCTTGTTGCTGCTAAAATCCTGTTTTCTGTCTGTCTGTCAGGCTGTCTGATCTTTGCTGGTTTTTACAGAAGAAACTACAGAAACGGGAACAAATGATAAGTCTTTGTGACAAAGAGCTTAAATATCCAGCTTGAACCACTTCTTTGCTAAGTTGTCTGTTATGTGCTGAGACTCTGGTCCATTCCGTGAGTTAGGAGCCTCCTTTTCTGCCTGAATCATTCATAGGTCAGAAAACAAAACAGACAACTCATCTTAGCCTTAACATGATCATTTTAATCCCCCAAAACAGGACAATATTAGCTGCTATGTTAGCATTACCAGATCACTTTAGCAACTATTTAGTCAAAATATGCTGACCTTATAACGATAACATTAGCTGCAGTGTTAGCTTAAATAAGCTAAATCTGTTGTTTCTATTGTAGTAGAGAAAGTTCACTATAGTTACTATTTCAGTCTAAAGATTATGTTAGCCTAAACTATAATACTTTAGCTACGATTTGAGGCCAAACAATATGACTTTAGCAGCTATGGTAGCCAATGATAATGTTAGCATAAATAGGGTATGAGCTGCATTTTTCTTTACCTGGACAAGATCATTTTTAAAAGTCCAAGGAGATAACATTACATTAAAAAAGCTAACCTTTGCTGCTCTGTTAGCATAAACATGGAAATGTTAGCCACATTAGCCAACAATGTTTTGCTAGCTTTACAAATGTTATTTTAGATGCAACATTAGCATAAAGAAGATAATATGTGCTGCCTTGTTAGCAATAGCTGCTAAATTAAACCAGAATAAAGTTAGCAACTATATTATTCTTCACAAAGTGATGTCAGCCATTATGTTGTCCCAAACGAACAAGCTTAACAAGCTAACACAAGCTACTAAGTTAGCTTGGGAGCCTTTTATTCTGCCTGAATGATTAATAAGTCAGAGCTCAGTTACTCTGAAAATGGTCGAGTACCGGGACCGGACTGGAAATGAGCAAAAAAGTAAAAAAAACTTCATAAAGCTGGAGAACTATTGATCCAGACCACTTCAGCAGGTTGCAACAAAGTCAGAGATGAAAACATGAGAGCTGGACCAGGACTCTGGCCTGCATCTATCTGTTTTATCTTCTTTCTTTTTCTACTTTCCTTTTTACCTTAGTTAACTGTTCTCTTTTTTCCTGTCTGCTCCGGTCAGGTCCAGCAAGGTAATGTAAAACCACAATTCAAAATAAATAAATTAGATTAAATAAACAACTAAATAAATATTAATATTAAAAAATCTGATTAGCCTTATACCCATAAAGCTCCACTTGGCAAAGCAAATTTGTTCGGCACAACAGCCAGACCATCATTCTGCTGCCACCATGCTGGACAGGACTAGTAAAAAAAAAAAAAAAGGACTCATCACAGCACAGTTCTTAGCGAGTTCATCTTGATAAACTGGAGCATAATCCACAACAATGAGGCAGCCTTTCAAAGAATCTGTTTTCTGGAGTTTTCTAACGTGTCAGAGACATGAGTTAGATCATGGACGAGATCAGATTCAGATACTCAAACCCATAGTTGTAAGAGAGCATCTTACTGTGCATATTCTGGTCCATTCAACACAATCCAGAGAGGAAAAATGAAGTCAGAGAGAGGATGGTGGCAGCATGACGTCAGGCTCTCAGCCTCAGCTCGCCGCCTGAAGCAGAGGTGTAATGGCCTCAGCAGTCAGCGGAGTGAGCTGAGAGCCCACAGAAAGGCCATTACTGCTCATGTTTGGGATCCAGCCATTTTTATCAGAGCAAAACACCACGAAACTCTAAATTTTTTATCTGCTGCTGGTCCTCTTTATGTCTGTACCATGAATAATGCAGAGCTCCAAAGAGCCATCTCACACACATACAGGTTAGAAATCTGACCAGGCTTGTTTCCACCAGGACAGCAGGAAATCTTTCATCCTTACATTTATACTTTCTTTCCCATCCTTTCAGTCTCTCCGCAGGGAGGATGGGAGTATTTTCTAGAAGAACAAGCTTTTATTCAGGACTTAGCCCACATCGACCGGTCTGGAGTGTCCCTTTTTGATGATGCGGATCTAGCCTGGATGTACTTCCATGATGAATTTCCATCATTGATAGACAAACATACTTCTTTCCACAAATTCAGGGTAAAAGGTGGAGACAATCCATGGTTTTCTCCATAAATAGGAAACCTGTTAAAAGACAGGGATACCGCTTGGACGGGCGAGGAAATCCATGTGGAAGACTGGCTGCGGCCTTCCTCTGCCTCCTTCTGTGGTTCTCTCCTCTTTCTTTCCTACTTTCCTTTTTTACTTCTGTCCCCTCCAGTCAGGTCCAGCAAGATTACATAAATTCCATAATTCTAAATAAATAAATAAGATTAAAAAATAAATAAAGTTAGATTATCTAGAGGAGCCTTATACCCACAAAGCTTCCCTAAGCAAATGTGTCTGGCACAACACAGCAGCCAGACCATCATTCTGCCGCCACCGTGCTGGACAGGACGAGGTAAGGAAAAAGGGTTTCCTTCACTGACTCCCATCTCGGGGCAGTATCGCCACTCGAGGCCTTACCAGCTACTGTGGGATGAAGTTTATATCATTTTATTTTTAGTATTCTCACTCATGGTCTCCAGCAGAGACTCACATGCTGTTTTATATCTGATCATTTTTCTGACCCATTGCAGGATTTAGATCAGTGGTTCCAAACCTGGGGTCTGGGACCCACAAAGAGGGTCCCCCAAAGAGCACAGGGGGTCCATGAGGCTTTGACCATTCAGAGCCATTGTGATTAACACACATTGTACCTGTTTTAAAGAAAACAAAGTAAGGCTATGTGCTAATTGAATCAACTTTGGCTTCATGGAAGGACAGGACTCAGCCAGAATACGGTATTTATGATGAGAATCTTACTTTTGAAAGCATTAAACCAAGAATGGTTTCAGCCCGGGGTGGGGCGGGGGTCCGTGGCTTTTTAGTAGGAGAAGGAGAAAAGGTTGGGAACCACAGACTTAGATTACTGTAATCTAAATCCTGTAAAATATAAATGACCAGACATGCTTCAAACCGGTGTCATTACCTGTAAATCTGGATGTGGCGGCTCCGTCCTGGTCGCAGTTGATAGCTGCCGTCTGTTCAAATACTTCATTGGTCTCTTGGCCCTTCTGTCCATCTGCATCACCTGTTTCCAGCTGGTCCCTGGGGGCCTTCTGGTCATAAATGCTGCTGTTTGGGGCCAGCAGGCCACCCACCTCCACAGACACCTCACCTGCTGAGGTGTCTGATCCTGTGTAGACAGGTGGAGGTGGGACGGGAGGCAGGGAGTCTCGGAGGACAGTGTATTCATAGGTAATGTACGGAGTTCGGCCGTTCGGGTTCCACACCTGTGGATGGAATAACAATAAGAGAGCGACTCGGATTCTGACTCAGAGCTTTCTGAACAACAAGAATTAAAAAAGGTTCCTTTTTTATTTTCCAGCATGTTTGATTGTTAGCTTATCTGGATGTTAGCTTACCTGGATATTAGCTTATGTGGATGTTCATTTACCATGATGTTAGTGTACCTGGATGTTAGCTTATCTGAATGTTAGCTTAACTGAATGTTAATTTGCCATCATATTAGCTTACCTGAGTGCTAGCTTACCTGGATGTTTGATTGCTAGCTTATCTGGATGTTAGCTTATGTGGATATTAGCTTATGTGGATGTTCATTTACCATGATGTTAGCTTACCTGGATGTTAGCTTACCTGGATGTTTGATTGTTAGCTTATCTGGATGTTAGCTTATCTGGATGTTTGATTGTTAGCTTATCTGGATGTTAGCTTACGTGGATATTAGCTTATGTGGATGTTCATTTACCATGATGTTAGCTTACCTGGATGTTAGCTTACCTGGATGTTAGATTGCTAGCTTATCTGGATTTTAGCTTATGTGGATATTAGCTTATGTGGATGTTCATTTACCATGATGTTAGCTTACCTGGATGTTAGCTTACGTGGATATTAGCTTATGTGGATGTTCATTTACCATGATGTTAGCTTACCTGGATGTTAGCTTGACCTGGATGTTAGATTGCTAGCTTATCTGGATGTTAGCTTACGTGGATATTAGCTTATGTGGATGTTCATTTACCACGATGTTAGCTTACCTGGATGTTAGCTTACCTGGATGTTTGATTGTTAGCTTATCTGGATGTTAGCTTACCTGGATGTTTGATTGTTAGCTTATCTGGATGTTAGCTTACCTGGATATTACCTTATCTGGATGTTAGCTTACCTGGATTTTAGCTTACCTGGATGTTTGATTGCTAGCTTATCTGGATGTTAGCTTACGTGGATATTAGCTTATGTGGATGTTCATTTACCATGGTGTTAGCTTACCTGGATGTTTGATTGTTAGCTTATCTGGATGTTAGCTTACCTGGATGTTAGATTATCTGAATGTTAGCTTACCTGGATGTTTGATTGTTAGCTTATCTGGATGTTAGCTTACCTGGATGTTAGCTTATCTGGATGTTAGCTTAACTGAATATTAATTTGCCATCATATTAGCTTACCTGGATGTTAGCATACCTGGATGTTAGCTTACCTGGACGTTGGGTTGTAGGAGTTCATTAATTTGAATGTTTTTAAATGTTTATGTGTCATTTCTGTGTTTTTCTTGGAATGGCAAAGTGGTCATAGTATGGAGAACGATATCCATCCTAACCTGTCAACTAATGACCTGTGTAGCTGTCACATGTTCTTTTAGTTGTTTCTAAATCCAGAACTACAAAGCGTCCATAAAACATGGATCTTCTTTGTCTGCAGTGATTTCGGTTCACTTTTATCCATTTCCTACTTCTACGTCTTTGTGGCAGAGACCTCATGTCCCCTGAAGCTCAGAGCTGGGAAGCCTCTTTGCAGAGAAAAAGAACCTGTCTGTCTCCAGGTTGGAAGCTCAGAGTTTATGGATCTGATGTGCGATGGAGGAATTCTGCCTCGTCCAATCAGTCTTATCTCTGTTAACCAGTCTCTGTGGACCAGTTCAGTACAGACGTTGTGATTGGACCAAATCAGAACCATCTGAGGTAAAAATTCTACTAGTCTGCAAAGTGAAATTAAATGAAAAAAACTTAATATTAATCTTTAAAGGGAAATAAATCCAGATAGCAAAAACATGCTTGGCCCAAATTTGTTCGTGACCCACGTTGCAGACTAAATACCAAAACTCAGCCAGAAGACCGGCACATAAAGAAGTCTGCCCATATTAGGACCGCTACTGGCCCACAACATACTGGTCGTATTCCACAACCAGGCCAACAACTGATATCTGGACCACATGTGGCTCAGTGCTGTACCGGAGCCATAAAAGTAGCTCGATTTGGCCCAAACATGTCTGTGTATAATATTGCAGTAGGTTTGGTTGTTAGACTGTCATTTCGGTTTCTGGTCTACAGAGGAACATAAAGGTTGAGGTAGTCTGAGCAGGCTTTGATTTGTGTGTGCAGACCTTGGGTTTGGTAACGTTTGCTCTCTTGATAGATTCCATGAATCCAAATAAATAAGAAAAAACAATAAATTTAAATAAATACAGAAACAAAAAATCTGATTATCAAGAGGGGCCTTATACCCATAAAGCTCCACAAGCCAATTTGTTCAGCACAACACAGCAGCCAGACCATCATTCTGCCGCCACCATGCTGGACAGGACAAGGTAGAACAAAAAGTCTGAGATAAAAGATGGAAGCCTTTGTTGTTACTACATATGATAATCATTAGTGAAGCAGGAAAAGTCATGTGAGACATGGATAGAGGAAAGTTGGGTGTACCAAGATATTTATGGCCTGGTCAATGGGGCCTTTGGCAACGATGTACTCGATCCCGGTCTCGTACACATCCATGGGCCGGCGGTATTTAAAGACAGTGCCAGCAACATGGAAGTTCTGGGGACTGTCCACCTTGTAGGCACCGTTAAAAAAGAAGTTTCCTGCCTGGTCGGTCACAGCTGGAGAGCGAGACAAGAGAAGAACAGTTGGCGAACACCAGAAAAGTGAAGCTTTCAGTTTAATGAGCATTTAAAACGGAGTTAATGGGTTTACTTTACAGGCTGGAATCTGGTTGTGAGGAAGAAGAAAAGAGGAAGAGCATACCGAGAACGTCAGCTGATTTCTTCCTCTCAATGATCTGGATGTCCCAGGAGCCCTCAGGGATTTGAGTGATGAAGGAATAACCTTAAAAAAGAAGAAAAGTCTTGGGATCAATACAAGCATCCATCCATCCATCCATCCATCCATCCATCCATCCATCCATCAATATTTGTTGGCTTACCCTGAGTGGACGACCCGCGGCGGAAGTTTCCGGTGACTCTGCTGCAGCTGCTGCCGTCCCCTTGACAAACTCCACATTTATCCAAGGTGTTGGAGGAGAAGAGTACCCCGTCACATCCGATTGGCTGGGGATAGAACATAGAGTCAGTTCACGTCACAACGAAGCACTTTGGAAAATAATCCGACTTTTCTGACACCAGGAAAAGGTGCAGATGCAGCGACTGCCTGGTGAGGCGCCCGCTGGGTGGGGCGGGACACCAATTACGCAATAAGTAGACTGACAGGGTTTCCCTGAGATCAGGGAACCCTCCAGGGCTGCTGTCCTGCAGGTTTGGATGTTTCCTGATGCAGCACATGAATCAGATTAATGGGAAGAACTTGATACCAAGCTGTTGAGGAGAGACATTTAATTTGAATCAGGTGTGTTGGAGAAGGAAAACCTGCAGGCCCTCTTGTTGAGCTGGGTCCCATGGCCATGCATGTTAAGTCTGCTTCAACTTTTCTGCCGACCACATGTCAAACTCAAGGCCGTTGCTTCTATATCAGGCCCGTAGGATAAGAGCTGGCCTGCACAGTCATTTGCTTGTCCATCGTCATGGCAACCAAGGCCTGAAAGTGTGTTGATGCTGTCCGTTGCTTCGTGTAGTAACCGAAAGGGAAATTTAAGCTAGATCTGAAAGTAGAAAAGCAAAAGGTGAACTCTGAAAACGGAGTTTGAATCTGTTTGCTAATGTAAAAGGAAAACCTGTTCGTCTTGTGTGGAGCCGAAGAACCAAAGACAAGGACAGGTACTGAGTCTGGACATGCAGCTGCTGAGCTACTTATGTTGGCAGCAGAGAAGCTAAATCCTCCCGGCATTTTACCGAGGGACAGTTTGTGAAAGGATGCGTGGTCGACGTCACGCTGAGCGGAAACATCGTGGCGAAGCGAACGCAACAGCAGCTGATGTCCTTGCCTATTCCCTGGAAGTGGATGAGAGCAGCGACAGATCAGATACTTCCCAGCTGTCAATCTGTCTCCATGGAGCGAGCTCTGACAGGAGAATACCCGCTAGAGCAGGGGTGTTCAACCTGCGGCTCTCTGGACCCTCCACAATGGCTCTGCATGCATGACTACAAGCGCCAAAGAACCAACTAAATGCTTTTAAATGTGGATTTAACAACAAATGCAGGTTTTTAGCATTTTTCCAGTTTTTCCATGGAATAATTGCATTGAATTTCCACAACAAACTGACACTAAAAGTACCAGTAATCATTTTTTATGCTTTTCTTGCCATTAGGTTGGAAACTAACGTCTTTTCCCCACATCATTTCCAACAAATATCAACATCCCAAAGCAGAAAGTCCGTCTACTGCTAAAGTTTTCTGACTTTCTTTATTTTAAAACCTAAAAACAGAAATAAAGACGTGGTTCTTCAAAAGTTTCCTAAAGTTGTCTTTTCCTAAAGCTCTGGTACCGTCTGCGTCTCTAAAGGAGTTTTATTCAGCTGGCTGCGGGAAAATGGCTCTGGACTGGGAAGGCTGCAGACCCTGGTCTAGAGGAAGCAGCTACACAGTTTCACAGCTTTTATACTCTCTGCCGAGCTTCGTGGCCAAAAGCGTCCATGCACAAACACTGCATACATGAATATTTTTCCCGTAGTCTAATTGAACGCATTTTAACGAACATGTTTATTGTTGTAAACGTGCCAGATTAAGCAGGTTGCTGGTTTCCATCCGTAGAACCAGCAGGAAAGAGCAGAAGAGGGAGCAGTGAATAAAACCTGAAACCTTTTAACCAACTTCTGTCCAACATTCAAACGATTGTGGACTTTAACCCTCTAAATGCCAGCTGGAGTGTCTGAGCTACTGGCGAGTTATAATGAATGACGCGTCCTTCCGCACCTGCCTGGTAAACATTCATCTATTTACGCACGTAAATTGTATTATTCATGTTTTATCTTTAGGAAATTAACGAGCTCACGGTGTCGCTGTATTGAACTGTTTCCAGGAGCATTGCAATGCAACCCTCTTCCTCTGGCTTTGCTTCTGATTCTGGTGTAAACTCGTGCCGGTTCAGGTCTGTTTCTGGTTTTAAAAGGAAATCTCTGATGCTGTGAGGGGAAATGATGTGCGTGGGATGCTGGGTATGAAATCCTGGTCTTCTCTCGGTCACACTGAGATGCTTCTGCAGCAGCTCTGGAAGCCGATGGCGGACTCACCTCGCATTTACCGTCCACGCAGACCCCGCGGTAGCTGCTGTATTTGCAGGACGTCCCATCTCGGGCCACCACCATGAGCTGCCTCTGGCCGTCGGTCGTGGTGCAGTGAAGGTCGCAGGGGTTGCTGGAGATATGAACGTAGTCATCTGAAGACAGGATGGAAGATGAAGACCTCTGTCATCGTCTTATACTTCTGCTTCAAACTGACGAAGAGAGAGGTGCTGATGAGGATGCAGCTGGAATTATTACCAGGATAGAGAGGTTTCCACTGGTAGCGCTTCCCACTGTACATCTGGGAGTTGAAGGACCAGCACTGCTCTTCCCTGAAGCTCCTCCCAGTGGCAGGACATTCCTGTTCCACACAGGCAGAACAGGCCTGCTTTTACACTTCATTATACAGATCATTATAACGTAAATGATGTTTCGGTCCTCGGCTGTCAGGCATCGCTGCCTTTACTGGAGATGGGAAATTAGGGTGCGAGCCGGACCTCTGCGACTCACTTTAGTGCTGCAGAGGTGATATTTCTTGGCGGTTCCTGTGCAGGTCATGTTGTCCTTTCCAGCAACGACTTTCTTCCTTTAATCAGAAAACAAACATTCGAAGATTTAAACCAAATGTATGATTGGAAGCAGTGAAGATGATGATGGTGATGCATAATGACTATTTGAAATAAGTCATAATTATTGTACTGTTTTATGTGTTTGGCTGCAAAAAAAGTTATTTTCTCTGCGATCCTCTAAATCTGCAGGTATGTTCACGTTAGAGAAGCATGGACATGTACCTGGAGACGTTTTTAACAATCTTTCGCATAAAATCCGACATGGAGAACATTTATTTACTTCCTCTTATTTGTAAAGGAAATTCTGTGTGTGTCTTCGCTTCAGGAACTCTGGGTTGTCACATAGAGAGAAACCACGTTTGCACATCCTGACGTCTTCCTGACATTTACACAACACACTCTCATGGAAAACATGCACAGATAACACACCATTTACAATTTCCATTTAGAGATAAAGTGTTTTCATTTCATTACTGATGATGTCACGACTAATTCATTTTGATTGGCCTGACAAGTCGACTGAAATACTCATCCCTGATTTACACCAGGACTACGACCGACCGCCGGACTGACCAACCTTTGTTTGAGGCAGTGTCTCTCCTGCGACATCACTCCCCCTCCGCAGGTCCGAGTGCAGGCGGTCCATTTGGCCCACTCGCCCCACCAGTATGTGGTCACCTCCAGCTCCTCCTCCAGACTGTTGGAGGCCACGCCCTCCTCCTGGACGTAAAAACACGCATACAAACTGTCCCAGTGTGTTCGTTAACATTCTGCATCTGTTGGATTTCTATGTTGTGTATTTTAGTTTTATTTGTTGAGTTTCTTTCTAATCTTTAGTGAGTTTTTCTTTCCATGTTCTGCTGGTTTTCGGGTTGCACTTGAACTTGTGTCCTTGTGTTCCTGTTCAGTTTTCCTTCCTGTCCTCGAGTTCACGGATTACCGACCTTGTTTGGGTTGTTAGTTCTCTCAGTTATTATTCCAACCGGTTTGAAGTTTGGTTGTTTCATCTTGTTCCAGGTTTCATGACTTCCTGCCTGTCTGGTGCCAATCAATACACACATCAATACAGATAATCCAAGATATTAAGGAAGATAATCATATTATGGTCTTTTGGGAAGCTGCTCCTGTTGTAAGTTTAAATAGAAACATTTCAGCTCAAACGCTGAATGTGGTCTGATATTCATGGTTTTATTTTACGTCTGTGAAACCAGTGCTCAGACTAAAAACACAGAATAACGTCCTAGGAAATTAACAGCGTGTTAGCATGCTGCAGTATTGCAGTAACCAGTAGGGGGCGGTGTAGGGACCAGCTTAACCAGATGCAAGTTCACTGAGTGGACAGCGGTACTGACCAACTATGATGCTGCTGAAGTGGGTTTTTTCTGCCCAGTCACTTGACTTCCTCTTTCATCTCCATGTTTTTTGTTTTGATTCCATCCTACAAACTCAGCATCTCTATCTGGTTTGAGTTCTCTGATGCGCCCCCTGGGGGTTGAAAAATGACACTTTAGTTAAAAAAGACTTTTTGTCCCCGAGGAGCCATTTCTGGCACACAGAGTAGTTCGTGTTTCACAGTATGTGGAAGTCAAAACAAAAACTAGAAGCCATCAGTAGCTGTGCAATCAGGGCATGAGTTCAGTACAGGCCAGGTGAAGGTGAAAGGTGGACATGAAAACAGTAAATTAGTATTGAAGTAGTAGCACACACTGCTACTGCACACTGGTTTATTACTTTTTTTTTTTTTTGCTATAATTTTAGCTAATTGATTAATAGTTTTGGATGGATGGATATTTGTCTTCCTCACAATTTAGGGAGCCTTTGTCAGACCTGACCAGGGACAATTATAAGCCAGCTCTTTGGCTAAATCTGGCATATTTACAAAAGTGCCATCTATTCATGCATCTTCTACCACTTATCTGGAGTCGGGTCGCGGGGGCAGCTGCCGAAGCAGGGAAACCCAGACCTCCTTCTCCCCGGCCACATTCACCTGCTCATCCGGGGGGATTCCGAGGTTTTTAGTCCATCTGAGAGATGTAATTGTTCCAGTTTGTCCTAGGTCTTCCCCGGGGCCTCCTTCCCATGGGATGTCCCCGGAGCACCTCACCAGGGAGGTATCCTGACCAGATGCCCTCGATGCGGAGGAGCAGCGACTCTACTCTGAGCCCCTCCCGGATCACCGAGCTTCTCACCCTATCTCTAAGGGAGA
>JBAMHW010000012.1:911248-921520 GCA_037177495.1 Rhadinocentrus ornatus
GCTCAGATCATCTCCACCTGCTTTCTAGAACATGACCATGAGTTCACTGGACTCCAACGGCCTCCACAGCCACCAGGGCCTTTTTTTATCAAACGAATGTTGAAATGAGATCACATCTGATCGCAGCAATGATTGTACGATTAGATCCCGTGTGATTTATGAAACGTTCGTATCTAACCAATCCCAGCGTAGGATTGATTGGGCCTTGATAAATGCTGCGGCTGAAATCGATCGTCATTTACATGTTACGCCCAGGGTCCAGAGACCACGCCCAGTGAGGTCAGACCATGGAGAGGAGATGTTGTGCTAAAAAAAACTTTTTGGAGGTTGGGATTGTACGAAACCCCTCCGCTCTCCTATTTCCATTCATTTTCATGACCGAATTATTGACGGAATTATTAAGAAGGAGCTAGGCTAATTGTGTCAAACATACGTGATGCTAGCTTCTGAGGAGGATCTTCTGGCTCTATACCGTTTTTGATTACAGCAAACCTTTTTGTCTGCCCCTGTAATTAATCTGTTAAAGCACTACGTTACAACAATACACTTCCTCTGTCAACGTGGACGTAAAGTCATTGTCAGGTGTGTTATGTTGACTTGATCCTGAGAGGGACAGATGCAGACTAAAACACCTAAAGAAACTGAGCAAAACAGCTTTAACAGGCTGTGCTTGCTCTCGGATCGTCCCTTTTTTGTGAGGTAACACAAAAGAAAAATTCCATGTCCCCTGGGGGCCTCCGTAGAATTGAAAGCTTCACTTATGAGGTAGAACAGAATAAAGAGTTGCTGTTTGGCAGCCTAGAAGCCGGAGTAAAGGCTCGAACAAAAACGTTACATGGAAGAGGGTAACGGAGGCAGTTAATAGCCTCGCCGTTGTTGATCCAACTCCGGCTTAGATATGAATAAAATTCTCCATAAGTAGCCTATACATACCCATGAATAATGTGTTATTGGTTTTATTAGTTTTTTACTGTGGAGAACAGCCCATCCCTGGTAGCTGAAAGTCACAATTTGAAAATATAAATGACGCTAAGAGATCAATTAAAACATTAAAACATTGAATAAAACTGTTTCAAAGCGCTAAATGTCTGTGTTTACCTGAATTAGCTTAGCATTGTTGTGTTCAAGGTTCTGTAATATATGGCTACTTTTTACGGCCTCCAGAAGAGAAACTGCTACCTTCTAGCATTTCCACCTGTCCAGCAGAGACCTGCATGTTTTAGTGCAACATGGGAAACATTAGCTTGATTAAATAGAGTTCCACATCTTAAAGTCTAGACTACTTCACTCACGGATCCTGTCTCCTCCAGTCCCAGAGGAGGCGGTGTTGGGCTCGGTGCCCCGGACATCCTCCTCCAGAAGCCTCCGTTAGCCAGAGCATGGTGTGCAGAACTCCACTGGACAGGATTATTATGCAGACTTTCTCCAGAGAGTCCAGCAGCGTTCCCCCCCCGGTCCGAGACATCCACCTGTCCTTCAGCAACCCAAAGCAGCCTCCACCGTGCACATGTGTGGGTGCACTGTTGAACCTGCTCCTGCTCTGGGCAGGGTTTGCCAGCGGGGTGATGATGAGCGGTGTTTGATGATTTATGAGCCAGTTAAATCTGAGCTCTTCTAATTCTCGTGTCCGGGCTTCGGCTGTTTATCAGATTTATCTTCCCCAATCATTGTAAGTGTCGGTGTGCCCTGCAAGCGTCAGTAAGATATTTATTTTATTCAGTTTGGGAATCCAGCATTTTCTGCTTGTTGGCTTATTTTACTACATGAAATATTTGGAGAGTCCTGCTGGACCAAACAGACCTCCACAGGTGGGCTGCTGCATGAGAAAGTTTGGGAACCCCTGTAAAGGTTGGACAGCCCCTTGTCTAAGTGGAGTCGACTTTTTCATTTTCTAATGTCAGAATCACATGAGGTGAAGCTGCTGTTGACCACTTCTTGTTTTTACTGTTGATGTTAACATGTTATATTTCTGGTAAACTGGCATGTAAATATTTTGCTGACTAAATGACACAGTCATGTTGCTTCAGGTTAACATGAGATCATGATGTGAATAACGGAGTACTGCTGGGACTGTTCAGTCTTTTCATGAGAGCAGGAGAGAGAGGAGTTCTGGACTCTCTGATGGTTGTGTGTGAATGCTGATCAGGGAAGGGAAACTCACCTGGATCACACACACAGCAGTAGTATCAGGGTCAGTGGCTGGATAGCTCAGTTGGCAGAGCATCCCATGTTTCCCATGTGGGACACCAGAGTTCCATTTGTTTTTATATTATTACCACAAAACCTGCAGCAGGAAGCTGTTTGAGGGTGGGGGGACCTTTTTACTGCTGCACCACTAAACCCGCAGCAGGAAGCTGTTTGAGGGCGGGGGGACCTTTTCACTGCTGCACCACCAAACCCGCAGCAGGAAGCTGTTTGAGGGCGGGGGGACCTTTTCACTGCTGCACCACTAAACCCGCAGCAGGAAGCTGTTTGAGGGGAACGTTTTCACTGCTGCACCACCAATCATGCAGTCGGAAGCTGTTTGAGGGGGGACCTTTTTTACTGCTGCACCACTAAACCTGTAGCAGGAAGCTGTTTGAGGGGGACGTTTTCACTGCTGCTCCACCAAACATACAGCAGGAAGCTGTTTGAGAAAGTTCAGGAAGTGAAGCTGCAGCAGACGTTGAACATGATGATAAATCTGTTGTCTGCACATTCCTTCCTTCTGTTTTAACTTTCTTCCTTTTTTGATGGGAAAACATGTGAAGACACAAGTAACCACAATTCCCTAACTCAGGAACTGGATGTCTGCCTCCTTTCCTTCTAAGTAATTCTGTGATCCTGTTATCTTGGGAAAATATGATAAGGGATTTAAAATATTTCTAATTCTGAATGCAGTCTAATGATGATCCTTCATATCTGTGATTTTATCCAATCCGCTTTATTAATATAGCACATATTTGCACATGGTTGCCAGTGTGCTGCAGATACGAAATATAATAGTTGAAACACAGAGACGTTCTGCACACAGCCAGAAAATCTGCACACCAATAAGACATTAAAGAGACACAAAATACACTTTCATAACTGATATATACCCCCCAAAAATAAAAAATCTAAAGGAAATAAAAAGATTGACAGACACTAAAAGAAATTAAAAATGGAAAATGTGTTAAATTAACCGATTGAGACAAGACTACAATAAAGTCTTTAGAAAGATAGAATACACTAAAAGAAATTAAAAGACTAAAAGAAATGAAAACACAAACAGACCTGACAGTTCTCCTGCTGTGCTGAAAGCCAACCAGTAAGAAACTGGCTTAAGATGTGGTTTAAAAGTTCCGGAGTGGGAACCAGTGCCTGGTTGGTCAGTAATGAAAAAGCTGGGTCATCTCTGGTTTTGAGTCTGGATTTTGAAGCAAAGAGGAGGATCTGATCTGTAGACCTCATGCCTCTGGTTTACGATGACAGAACTCTTCCTCTTTTGTGGCCCAGAACTGTCAATCATTTTACATGGATGCAGCTCATCATCAGTGTCATGATTTCACAAAAATATGTTCAGAAATAAAAAATAGTGAGACCAGAGGAAATGTAATGAATCAATAGTTCGGGCTAAACGCCCGTCCCTTTTGGACTGAGTTATTTTAATTGTTCGCTTGGACTTTAGATGGGAAATGATTTTTCATTCGACCTCATTTGACAGAAGCTCAAAAGAAGGAAAACAAGCGGCTGAGGAAACTGCCGGCTGGACTGAGAGTCCATTAACCAGTATCAATGCCAGTGGAGGGAAAAGGCTTCATGGCATGATGGAGCACCCACACGCTCAGCTCTGCAGGCCTGGCAGCAAATCCTCCGTCAGCTCCCACGGTCTGTTTTCACCTGGAAGCTTCAGCCCACGGTTCTTCCTTCCCTCCGTATTTTATTCAGTCGTCCTAAAACACTCCCGTCTTTCAGCTCAGGGATTTGATCTGCAGCTCTTCCAAAACTTCAGCAGTTCCGTTCAGCTTTATTTATACAGGAACAAATGACGACAACAGACACAGTCCAACTCAATCCCGTTCATTCTGGTCCAGTTCTAACCCAATAAGACCGATCCACATCAGTCCAGTTTATAATGACGGTGACCATGAAAATAAGGACCTAGCTAACGAAACCAGAACCAGGAAGATAAACCTCCATCAGGACCAGAACCAGGAAGATAAACCTCCATCAGAACCAGGAAGGAAAACCTTGATCAGAACCAGAACCAGGAAGATAAACCTCCATCAGAACCAGAACCAGGAAGGAAAACCTTGATCAGGACCAGAACCAGGAAGATAAACCTCCATCAGGACCAGAACCAGGAAGATAAACCTCCATCAGGACCAGAATCAGGAAGATAAACCTCCATCAGGATCAGAACCAGGAAGGAAAACCTTGATCAGGACCAGAACCAGGAAGATAAACCTCCATCAGAACCAGAACCAGGAAGGAAAACCTTGATCAGGACCAGAACCAGGAAGATAAACCTCCATCAGGACCAGAACCAGGAAGATAAACCTCCATCAGGACCAGAATCAGGAAGATAAACCTCCATCAGGATCAGAACCAGAAAGGAAAACCTCAGCTTCGGGATGTGGTGGAACGGGAGATTCTCATCATGGATGCAGCAACTGTGTGATGCTGTCATGTCGACATGGAGCAAAACCTCTGAGGAAGGTTTCCACCTCCTGCTTCCATCTATCACACCAGGATTAAAGAGGTCTGACCCAGTTCTAACATTTCATCCAGATGTTCTCCCTCTGCTTTCTGGGTCTAGAAGACGTCATGTGTAGGGTGGGGACTCCCTCATTAACCGCTGATCCGCGTTGTGAAATAAACTAATTAATTGCTTTTATTTTATAAATCATGTGTTTTCAAAGAATTTCCATGAATATTTTTTAGTTTTTCGTTCTAATAGAGCCTGATAATAGAAACATTCTTTCATTCATACCATGGAGTAGGGCTACACGATGAAGTGTTAAACGATCTCGATCTTGATTCACATATTCGGCGATTCTAAGGCATTTAAATAACGAGCTGCATCACAATTGTTTCCTGGCAGGCTTCAGGTGTTCTGCAGCTGCTGCAGGTAACGTCCAGCGTTTTTCTAAAAGCCTTCACAGCTTCTCAGCCAGTTCAGTGGAAAATGTGTGTGTGTGTTTTTACAAATGGTAGCCATCTTCTTTTTTTAAACCATTTTCGCTCGCCAGCCTCGCTCATCTCCGCTCCTCATTTACAGTCAGCGCACACACATGCATGCACGTGCACACGCCTCCTCTCTCAGCTGCCTGACAATAAAGAGGGATAATTTTTTGGGAACAAAAAAAAAAAGGAAAAGAAATCATTGTTGCTGCTCGCCGAGGGGTTTAACAGGAGGGGAGGAGGAAGAGGAGTAGCAGGAGGGGAAGAGGAGGAGGCGGAGAGGACAGGCACAAAGAATGGACAGAAAAGGAAACAGGGATGAGGAGCAAATGTAAAAAGAGAAGAAGACTCAAATCATAACAGAGAAGAGGTGGAGGATGAGAGAAAGGAGGAGACCTGAGAGAGCTAAAAGAAAGCAGGAAGGTGAAAAGAAGATAAAAAAAAAAGAAGTAAGGGAGGATTCTGGGACGAATGGTGAAGGAAAATGGTGGGAACGGGAATAAAGCTGGAAGGATTTACAGTGATGATGAGGGTGGGATAAGGGAGGAAGGTGGATAAAAGGATGAATGAAAGATCAGAAAAATCAAAAGATAGAAGAAAAATTTAACCAGCAGACTGATTAAAATTCTTTAATGACATCATGAACACATGCGCCTCCTTTTAAACATGAAACCGTGTGTTTAATTCCAGCTTTTGGAGGCAAAGTTAAAGGAGACGTCATGTCCATCTGGTCCACCTGGCCACCTCCCAGAGGCAGTATGGTCCACCTGGAGGCCCAGATGCAGCGTGGTCCAACTGGCCGCCTCCCAGAGGTATCTGGTCCACCTGGCCACCTCCCAGAGTCAGCGTGGTCCACCTGGAGGCCCAGATGCAGCGTGGTCCAACTGGCCACCTCCCAGAGGTATCTGGTCCACCTGGCCGCCACCCAGAGTCAGCGTGGTCCACCTGGAGGCCCAGAGGCAGCGTGGTACAACTGGCCACCTGCCAGAGGCATCTGTTGCACCTGGCCACCTCCCAGAGGCAGCCTGGTGCGACTGGCCCCCTCCCAGAGGCAGCGTGGTCCACCTGGCCGCCACCCAGAGATATCTGGTGCACCTCACCGCCTCCCAGCAGCAGCCTGGTGGCGAGTCAGAACAACGATGTAATTCAGCCTCGGCCTCTAAACCGCTGAGTCTGTTTTAATCCAGCTGCAGCAGGACGTCCTCGTCCTCCAGCAGCCAGACACAGAGACCTTTGTTAGGGATGCCGACCTGATCATGACCAAAATAAAAGCCACAATAATCCAACGATGCTGACAGCTCGAATCAAAATCCATGTCCTGCCATTGTAATAGAAAGCTGATGCTAATCTAGTCCTGTTTACTACCCCATTACTATCCACTCATTTCTTGTATATATATATATATATATATATATATATACAGCTTCTCTCACCGGGATAATGTCACATTCAGATTTTTGACAGCCATATTAAGTATCGTTATTGACAATACTAGCCCTTTATTTACTTGGTATCCGATTGATACCAAATCTTGCCTCCACCCCCACTTTCTAGAAAACTACTAGTCTGGTTTCAGTTCACAGTCCACATTGCTGACGGTTTATAATTGGTTTGTCTTTTGATGCCAGGTGCCCTGTTATTGTAATGTTATACTGATCGCAGTCATGGACATGGTCGTCCACAAGGTTGTCGCTAATGCAGGCTCCCTTCTCCCACTAAGACCTGGCACTAAGACCCAGGGCTCCCACATTAGCGTCTAACGCTAAGACCAAGGGCTCCCACATTAGCGTCTAACGCTAAGACCATGGGCTCCCACATTAGCATCTAACGCTAAGACCCAGGGCTCCCACATTAGCATCTAACGCTAAGACCCAGGGCTCTAACATTAGCCTCTAGCACTAAAACCATGGGCTCCCACATTAGCATCTAGCACTAAGACCCAGGGCTCCTACATTAGCATCTAACGCTAAGACCCAGGGCTCCCACATTAGCGTCTAACGCTAAGACCACGGGCTCTCACATTAGCATCTAACGCTAAGAACCAGGGCTCTAACATTAGCCTCTAGCACTAAGACCATGGGCTCCCACATTAGCATCTAACGCTAAGACCCAGGGCTCCCACATTAGCGTCTAACGCTAAGACCACGGGCTCTCACATTAGCATCTAACGCTAAGAACCAGGGCTCTAACATTAGCCTCTAGCACTAAGACCATGGGCTCCCACATTAGCATCTAACGCTAAGACCCAGGGCTCCCACGCTAAAATTATGGGCCCCGCCAACACTGAAGGTTTTGAAAATGACAGGAAGGAACATCACCACAAATGTATGTTACGCTGAAATAAATCCCATAATGCACTGGTAAATGTAGACAACCATCTTTAGAATATGGTATTTCAGAAGTGTCTGTAGACAGGTCAGATCAGATTATTACAGTAATCCGATTACATCCAAATATTGGATTTTGATGGTCATGTAAATGAGTTTTATAAAAACACTGAACTCGTTCACCATTTTATCTGAAGAAAGACTGGTGCTGTTACATAAGTATTGCTGGAACCTCCGATATGGAGCCGATTGGTCTTCAGCCACTGCATCTCTAACCCTAATAAAAACCATTTCCTTTAATCAAAGTCCTGAAACTGTGATTGTATTCTGTGTATTCTGGGATTTTCTAAATGAAGAAGCAGTGTGAGCGAGGATGATTGGTCTGCTTCGAGCCCACGAGGGAGCAGGTTGATGCTGATTTTCCTGCATGGCTGCAGCTTGTGTGAATTGTGAAGAAGCGTTGTTACTCGGAGCGTCTGAGGAAGCCGCTAACAGCAGAGCGGGAATCACCAGGGATCTTCTTTCTTCTCTTAAACTTAATGTGCTTCGTGCTTTGGTGGGAGAAGTCCTGGGTGGTCTTTGTAAGCAGCTGTGTGGGAGTAAACAAATGCTTTCAGGGAGCACAGAAAGTCAGATTTCTTTTGTCTGATTTCTGTTTTGCTCATTAAATTTTCATTGTTTATCGAGTACTTTACATATTTGGTTTTAGTTGCATAACAAACTGCCTGACAGAGCGGAAAACATGAAGCTCTGCAGGTAACAAAGGAAGAAAAGGGCCTTTTTTTGCCTTTATTTAGCCGAGAAAGTCACACTGAGATGTGAGAAAATTGCATTCAGGCGGTTAAGAAGACGGCATTAACAGATTCACATAAAAAGAAAGAATTTCTAGAACATAGAATTTACTGGCTTGATGCCAACAATCTGACGTCTTTTCCACGACCGCGGATGTGTCTTTCCATGTCGTCGTTGAGAAGCGGGAAGCTGCTCGTTGCATCTGTTGGGGTTAAATAACTGATCACCCTGCAGGAATCATCCGATAGGAGGCTCCCACCTGTTAGCTCAGGTAAATCCAGGTGGAGGTTGTGTTTTTATATGATAAAAAGGACTCTTTATCTCGGATGTCCTCCTGGTTCTCGCCTCCGTTGTGCAGAATTATGAGACATCCAGATGTCAGTTTGACTCTCTTCAGTAATTTTAGACAAATCTTCAGTTTTTCGTATCAAGATCAAGATTTTCACTTGATACGATGAAACTGAGGACGTGAAAGTACATTATTACTTCTTTTCTGATGAACCTCTTCTTCCCTGCAGGTGGACCCCATGTTCACTGTACCAGCCCCCCCAGCTCCAGGCCACCCAGGAGCCCCTGGATCCTCCCTGCCCTCCGTCCCCTCCTTCTGCCCTCCAGCGCTGCCCACCTCCAACCCAAAGCAGCTGCTAATGAGGACGAGGTCCATCGGCACCAACACGCAGGACGGAGGCGTCTCAGGGGCCCCGGAGGGGGACTCAGCCTGCCTGGGGCCCTGCCAGCCCGGGACCAGCGTCAACTTGGAGGGCATTGTCTGGCACGAGACGGAGGAAGGTGAGGAGCGTTCATCTTTACTGTCCTACGTACGCAGCGAAAGACGAGTCAGATATTTGGAAAAATTAAAAGATGAAATCACAACTAAAGCAGAAAACCTGACAATTACCAAGATGGAGGTAAAATCTGGTTCCTGGACTCGGGTTCTGATTCTGCACCTTCCTGAGTTTCCAGGCTCGTCTGCAGAGCATCGAGAAAAAGGCTGAACAGATCTGAAGTCTGACACAGGGCCGCTGCTAGCCATCTGGGGCCCCTAAATACAACCGCGTTGTGGCCCCCAAACACACACCTTCTTAGCTGCCAGATTTCCAGATGGACAAAAAGTCCATCATTATGGAATGGATCCATAATATCTGTCCTTTCCTTTTAAGCGTTTCTGTCTGCTTGGTTTTCACATGACGCCGACATCAGCACAGTCAAAAAATGGAGCTTGTAAATATTTCTGTCTCGTATTAATTACCAGAAGCTCAGGAATGAAGCAGAAACACAAAGACGATGCAGGAGGCTGCAAATCCCGACGAAAAGAGAGAGATACATACCGCAGAGACGGAGAGTGAATAATACGTCTCCTCTTCAGACTGGGAATAAAACATCTGAAACAAGACGACGGAATAAGAACACTAGATTAAACTGGATGTTTCCTGCAGCGCTCAACAGCTTTAACCAGGTAACAAAGGAGGAAAGTGCAGGTGAAAGACTGAAATTATCCAAATAAATTCTCAAAACTCCACAAAAATGTCCAAAGTGAGAAATGAAAGCATTGAGATCCTTTAAAGCTTTACTCACACCCAAATATTACAGCGATAAATGGACTGATTAACCAATCATCAGTAAGTAAGTAATGATCTCAGTCCTGGAATAAATACAAACACCTGTTTGTTTTCTTTGGTGCGGAAGACTTCCAGTAATTTAAAGAGTTAAATGATTTTCACATCTCACCATCAGGTCATTTTTATCCCCGGGAGAAGATCAACAACATGTCAGATGATCAAACGGAGACATTTTTAAATATGAGCTGATAGTGAATCTGATGCAGCAACACACCTGGAAAAAGTAGTTCCAGGGCGATGTTCGGCACGGTGTAAAAAGTAGTTCCAGGGCGATGTTTGGCACGGTGTAAAAAGTAGTTCCAGGGCGATGTTCGGCACGGAGTAAAAAGTAGTTCCAGGGTGATGTTCGGCACGGTGTAAAAAGTAGTTCCAGGGTGATGTTCGGCACG
>JBAMHW010000012.1:923224-936669 GCA_037177495.1 Rhadinocentrus ornatus
CAGGGTGACGTTCGGCACGGTGTAAAAAGTAGTTCCAGGGCGATGTTCGGCACGGTGTAAAAAGTAGTTCCAGGGTGGTGTTCGGCATGGTGTAAAAAGTAGTTCCAGGGTGATGTTCGGCATGGTGTAGTATCTCTTCTTCCTCTAACATCCGGGAAGTGAGGAGACCAGTTCTGGAGTTTTAGGAGAGGAATGTTGTCCCATTCTAGTCTGATCCGGATCATGTGAATATGAGCTGTACAAGTAAAACTAATTTTACTGGAACTGAACTGGATTAACGGACATCTCCATACACCTGACAGTAAAATGTCCCAGTAATTTTCTATCAGGACATTTTCCGGTGCAGACCAGTTTAGTACCTGTCCATCTTTCCATGTGAGAGACTCTGCCTCTCTGAAATGCTCCTTTTATACCCGTCATGTTACTGACCGGTTACCAGGTAACCTGGTTAGTTGTTTCTGGTTTTTACCAGTTACTTTCCAGCCTTTTGTTTCTCCTGTTCCAACTTTTTCCATCAGATTCACCATCAGCTCAGATTTTCCATCCCAGGGTGAAACGTCTCGTCCTCTGACATGTTTGATGTTTGATCTTCTACTGGAAGAAAATGTGGATGACGAGGTTTAAAAATCGTTGCATTCTGTTTATATTTACATTTCACACAGCGTCCCAACATTTTGTGGAATTGTGGTTGCAGTTGAAAAGTGTAAAAATATGGTTATGAACACATTTTAAATCAGTTGATCGGAACTTTCTGAGGCACCAAAGAAACCAGGAGGAGCGGGAACGCTCCACAGATTAGGCAGAAATTCATACGTTTACTGGATTTTTAAACGAGGATCCAACCTGTCAAACACAGACACGCACTGTTTGTTCAGCAGAAGTACAGAAAATGATTCTTGCATTAATGCGTATTAGACTTTATTAAACAGACACCTTCAGGGGACGTTCACAGTTTACAATGAGACCAACAAGCAGAAGCAGGTCCTGCTGTGCAGAGATGCTGTTCATGCACAGACAGAGTACAGAGCTGGAAAAGGTTCAAACAGCAGCTTCTGCAGAGGTGTGTGCTGATGGATGGTGCCGGGTAGGGACCACCTTCTAGTACCGGGTCCTTCTCTCCATTGGGTCCTCCTTCTAGTACCAGGTCCTCCTCTCCATCGGGTCCTCCTTCTAGTACCGGGTCGGACCTGTCCATCGGGACCACCTTCTAGTACCAGGTCCTCCTCTCCATTGGGTCCTCCTTCTAGTACCGGGTCCTCCTCTCCATCGGGACCACCTTCTAGTACCGGGTCCTCCTCTCCATCAGGTCCACGTTCTAGTACCGGGTCGGACCTCTCCATCGGGACCACCTTCTAGTACCGGGTCGTCCTCTTCATCAGGACCACCTTCTAGAACCGGGTCAGACCTCTTTAATCCAGGTTTGATAGATGGAAGCAGGTAACCATGGAAACCTTCCTCAGAGGTTTTGCTCCATATCAGCATGCCAGCATCACACAGTTGCTGCATCCAGGATGAGAATCTCCCGTTTCACCACATCCCAAAGCTGCTCTACTGGACCGAGATCTTATCTGTGGAGGCCGTTGGAGTCCAGTGAACACAGAAAGTGAAGCTACATAAAATTATAAATCCATCTAGAATCAGCTGTCACTGGTTCACACACGTGACTGCATTAAAAAAAAAAGTCCACCTGAGACGTTTTATGTGAAGCTGTTTATCTTTGTTTACGTCTCCTGATTACCCTCCATCCTGATGCTTCTTGCTGTGTATAAGCTGTTTACATGCAGCATCACACCCCAATCACAACTCTCACTGAATACATCAAACACTGTCAACGTTGCCGTGGAAACCAAGCCTGTGCAAACCAGTTAAAACCCACCAGGTAAACGGTTCTACTCATGAGCCATGCTGACAGGATCTAGTACAGCCCAATCCGACCCAGCAGGACCGGACTTCCTTAGACCAGGAAGCTGAACAGGTGGACTTGATAAAGTGGACGGTGATAATGAGATTTAAAGAGAGAAACAGAGGAAAGAGTCTGATGGCTGGAAGAGAGAGAGAATGTTCGAGGCTTCACATTAACGAGGGACAAGCAGAAAGCCAGAGAGGAAGCACAGTTTCTCCTCCTGCAGCGTGAAGATGATTGTTGGAGTGGGAGAGGGACGGCTTGGGATGGTGGAGGGTTTGAGAGGGGTAGGATGCAGGTTGCATGTTAATTAAACTGAATGCTAATTGGAGAGCCAGACAGAAGAAGAGCTTTTCCTCCTCGTCCCTGCAGGATGCTCGACTGATCAGCGCTGATTGGTTTGATTGTTCATTAGAAATCGTGTTTGTCTGGATGCCGGAGCTGAAGTCGGTTACGACTGACGTCTGACTGGAGTCAGACAGTGACTGATTTTCTGTAAACATTAAACAATCACGTCTATTAATTCCTTGAACGCAGCATGTTAACGTTTTTATTTCAGTATGAAGGCCTGTCTTCATAGCAACACATTAGTCCAGAGTCCTGGTCCAGAGTCCTGGTCTGGTCCTCATGTCTTCCTCTCTGCCTGCTAGTTGGGTCACGTATGAGGCTGAAAGCTGAAGCCTTCTCGGTTCCTAGGTATCAGGTCTGCAGACCAGCTGCAAACCACAAACAGCTGGTTACTGTGTTAGGTGTCTGATGGTTTGAGTTTCTTCCGTACAGCACTTTGTGTAAAACGAAACTTTTATTTACTTACTGAATGTTACCTTTTGAGAACTAATTTTACCTGGTAAAACTTCTTAGTGATGGTTCTTGACATGGCAAAGCAAGGCTGGAAGTTTCTACATGGATGTTTTTTATCTTAATTATTTAACTATAAAACCAAAATCAAGACATTTTTAATTTCATGTTAATTCCATTTTAACATTTAAAATGAACTGTTTAAATTTTCATGTCTTTATTTTAAAATAAAAAACAAATAAAATCACATTTGCAGAGAATATCCAACATATTTCTCTGCGTTGACCCAGAGAAATGACAGCATCCAATCGAGATGGTGATGTCCGAGCTCTGATTAGACGGCCACATCAGAATATTCTGCTTTAACCCCTTTAAGAAAAAATGGGGAGAAAATTGGAATTTTCTCAGAAGCTGAATGAATCAGATAAGATCCACGCGGCACTAAAGGGTTAAAATCACCAGTCCAGTTTGCTGTTGCTCCGTTTGTTTGGCGTCTTCAAACCAAAGTGAAGCGCTTTCCTCCGGTTTAACCGGCCTCCCTCAGCTGCAGGTCAGAGGTCACATGACTGATGCTCGTATGGACGAACGGAGGATGAGGTTTCGTGTTCGTCGGCTCAGCTTCCACACGGCTTGGTGAAACCAGCTGCAGGTGAAATGTGGAGATTTTAATAGTGAACTGTGCTTGTTTATAATTTAGAAGAATGTTAAATTTCATCCATTGCTTTTATTGATGAGCTTGATGGACTTTTTTCTGTTGACACTGCAGGCATCAGGGACGGTTAGCTTAGCTGTGGGGTGTGTTTCAGTAAGATGCCGATGATTGGCTCCTCAGTCCAGCGTGTGATGATGATGGAAACATGGCCGTGTGCTGCTGGAGAACGTTCTCCATCTTGTCCAGTGTTTCCTGGTCTTAGCTGTAACGAGGCACCCGGTCTGGTCTTCTGCTGCATCCTGGTCCATCAACTGCTGCTCACTGGATGTTTTCTCTTCTTCAGACCATCTCTGGAAACCCTACAGGTTGTGGGTACAAATCCCAGTAAATACTCAGACCAGCAACAATGCCATGTTTAAAGTCTCTTAAATCCCCGTTCTTCCTCATCTTCCATCAATATCCGTCCAAGCTGCTGGTTTCCCTTCTTGCTTTGGCCTCCCAGCGATCCTCCATCCAGCGGGAACGTTGTTCCATAAAATTCCGGTTTCTTTTTAATCTAAGCGAATCTCTAAATCTGCAACGATGAGCAGAAATAAGCAGCCAGATGTATGTTTCCAAGTTTTTTCTGCTCCAGATGACATAAAAATGTCAGAACTTTGTGAAATGTTCTGCCTTTTTCCAGGTTTTAGATCTGTGTGTGCGGCGTTGTCGCTGCCACACCAACCTGAGCTGAATGCTTTTCACTTGCCGGGCAGAGAGGATGATAAGATGCTGAAGTTCAGCTCATTTCTTCCACAGGAAAACCTGAAAGAACTGGACTAGGACTCGTGGTAGCAGCTTGAAGTCACCGTTTGAGTTTCTTGGATGCGTTAACTCAACAGATCATCAGTGTTATATTTTCTCACTGACGTTATTGATGTTAAGTCCTGGACCGGGTGTCTGTCTGGTTCCTGTGAGTCCAGTTCTGACTGCAGTCCCTGTGATTGACAGGTGTGTTGGTGGTGAACGTGACCTGGAGGAAGAGAACCTACGTGGGAACCCTGTTGGACTGCACCAAACACGACTGGGCTCCTCCGAGGTAACGTTTGCTGCTTCCTGTTTGTTTCAGACACGTTTAAAGATGGACCACGTGTGGTTGGTCCGGTCCAGACGGTTTGATGTGTCCTTGGACTGAGACAAAATCTGCCCTCAAGATTCTCTATACAGACAGACAGAATTTATTTCAGTTATTCAACTTAAAACGGGAAACTAATATATAGATTCACTACAAGCAAAGTGAGACATTTCCAGCATTTATTTGTTATAATTGTGATGATTACGGCTTATAACTCACGATTCAGGCTCAGACTAAATAAGTGCTGCAAGATTTAGAAAAACTGAATGAATCTGTGTGAGCAGGGGCGATGCTAGACATTGAGCCCTCCTGGGGCCCACAACCCCCATTGCTCAGATTATGTTTCTTATCATGAAGACCTGGTATTTTTATGAAAAGGTGTCCTTACCAAGTCTGGCATTACTGGTATTTCCCCCAAAAAATAATAGAATATAAAGAATAAATGACAAAATATAAGAATGAAATACAATTAAATATTTAAAAATTTATCCAAAAAAACAAAAGATAGATTAGATTTTATTGACATTTCTCAGGTTCCTTTAGATGAGAAACAAATCTGTGTTTCCCTGAAACACGGGTGCATTTAATAAAAGAGAATAAAATAGTCCCAAATTAAAGATCTAGAACATAATAAAAACATCACATATTACTAAATAATAAAACCGGGGTCTCCTGGTTCGGACCTGGTCCAGTTGAAAACTCTGGTCCACTTGAAAACTGGGGTCCCAGTTGAAAACCGAAGTCTCCTGGTTTGGACCAGACAAACGAAATCTAGTCCACCGGGGTCTGGGCCTGCCCAGATGTGCTGCCATAGTGTGGGTTGGTGCATGCCCTGGTGTCTGGTTGCAGCCCTGGGAACCAGGGTATCGCCTGGGGGCAAAAGGGGTGTTGGGGTTGAAGGGGGGCTTAGTGGCGTTCAGGGGATTGGTAGGGGGAGGTGCTGGGGTGTGAGACAGGGACGGTATGTTGTGTGTGTGTGTGTGTTTTGCTTGTATGATGTGTGCATATGCGTAGGCGTGTGTGTGTGTGTGTATGCATGAGCCTGTGGGGGAGGTCTGGTGGGCCTGAGAGTGGTGTGCTGTGGGTCTGGGCTCACTCACATTCCCCTCCCGCTCGTCTTCTTTTCCCCTGGGTGTGTGGTGGGTGGGTGCATCCGGGGTCGGTGGCGGCTTATTGGCTGCGGGCTCTGTGGCCCTGTCATCAGGGGGGCGGCTGCTCCTGGCCTGTCTTGCTTTGGGGGGGCCTAGTGCTGATAGCAGCTCACCATCCAGGGGGAAGTTCGCTTCCCTCTTGACTTACATCTCCCATGAGCGGGGAGGGTGAGGGCAATGGGAACCTCTCACACCCCTGTTCCCTGGGGTGCCGTCGGGGGCGGGCAGAAGGAACTGGTTGCCCAGGGGGCCGGGACCTGGGTGGCTGCGATGATGGGGGGCTACTGGTCCTGGGGGATGCCCAGTCGGCTGCATCTGGGTGGGGGGTGTAGGGGTGGTGGCTGGGGGAGGTGGTGGAGACCGGATTTGGGGTGCACCTGGCCTGTCTTGCCCGGGGGGCCTCCTCGGCTGCACCCTGTGGCAACATGCCTCTCAGTTTGAATTGCACTTAGACTCCAAAACACAAGAAACACAACACACAAACTACATCTGGGGGGGCGTGCCATGTAGTGCTTGGCAGATGGGGCCACTAAGGTGGCCAAACTCCCAGCACAATGTGGTCACTGCCCCTCAATTTTAATTGCAAACAACATACACTTCATAAACAGGCAGGAGCGGGGAGGGGGAGGGTAATAGGGACCTCTCACACCCCTGTTCCACCTGGGTGTGGCCGGGGGCGGGGGGAGGTGGTTGCCCCGGGAGCCGGGACCCGGTTTTCACTGCACTGATGGGCTGCTGGCTCTGGGGGGTGCCCGGTCTGCCGCATCCCGGGTGGAGGGGTGGCTGGGGGGGTTGGAGTAGACCGGGCTTGGGGCTCGCTGTCCTCTGGTCCGCCTAGGACGTCTCCCACGGGGCATGGTGGGAAGGTCATGTGTGATTGAACTGTGAGATAGTGAGTGCTTATGGATACAAAGGAGGAGAGGGTGTGAGTGAGGGGTTGTGTGGGGTGAAGGTTGGAGTAAGTGGAGGGTAGGGTGGTGGTGGTGGTGGGGGGGGGGTCAATGACGCCCGGAGGACGGAACTCCGGTCCGCTTGAAAACCGGGTCTCCTGGTTCGTACCGGAGGACGGAAATCCGGTCCAGTTGAAAACCGGGGTCCCCTGGTTCCGACCAGAGGATGGAACTACGGTCCAGTTGAAAGCCGGGGTCTCCTGGTTCTGACTAGAGAAGGGAACTCTGGTCCACTTGAAAACCGGGGTCTCCTGGTTCGGACCAGAGGAAGGAACTCTGGTCCAGCTGAAAACTGGGTTGTCCTGGTTCGGTTCTCTTCCAGTGTGACACTTCAGGACTTTAGTTCCTGGAACTTGGATGTGATGATGACCCATGTCAGAGCTGGGCTTTTGCTTGTTGATGTCTCAGACCAGTTTTACAGGAAGTAGGCTGTGATGCCAGCTCATGTTTTTAACCAACTTTAACCAGAGTGGAGGAAGATTAAAGCAGGACAAGTCTCACATCTGGGCAGTAAGATCTTGAAAGAAGACGAGAGATGGCACAAAATGAGTTAAACCAAAGTTTGCAGAGTGATAAGTGAAGGAGGGAGCAGGACGAACTAAAGTGAAACCAGAATGAAGTGTGGATCCATTATTCCGACTGTACTGCAGCGTCAGGCCCTGTGTAATTCATCCCAAACCTTTCTGCTCACTTTATTACATCTCTTTCCCTGAACAGTTTTACTCCTCTCAGCCCTCTGCTGATGGCTGTTTATCTGCTTAAATGTAAGTACATTTTTATTCCTTCAGTGCTTGGTCGTAGCTGAAATGCTACAAGGCCATCAGCTGTTGTTCTGCGGCGAGCCGGAATAAATCCACTCTGTGGGGTGGAAAATGTGACAGCCTGTCCTCGCCTGCTTGAAACCGTTCAAATATTGCTCCTGCATGGAAATGATAGTTGTCATGGCAATTACAGTTTAATCTCTGGAAGTGGGGACTAAATTGCTTTTTTAATTTCAATGTCTCAGTGGAGGCTGGTTGCAGTTACATAATGTGATTCAGAGGAAATATTGCTTCTGTTTCATGATTATCGACTCTTCAAAGCCGTAACCACAAAATTACATTAAAAAACAACAACTGATATTTAAGTAAACATGTGGGAAATCATCACCAAGTTCCAGCAGATCTCCCCGACCATCATCTCTTCTATCATCATCAGGAGCAGTAGTGTGAAGCTCTGTGGGCTAAAGTACTATTTACCTCAGGGACCCTGTCAATACTACAAACCCATGGACCTCCTGTCCCTTGTTGATCTTTGCAGCCAAAGATCAACCGGTGAGCAGAAAGTTCTCTGTGTGTCTGGAAAGAAGAAAAATAATGCTCTTCTATGGCTGGAATAAAGCCAAGAAGACGTTTCTGATGCACGGCTGAGCTGGAGTTGCTTTAGTGAGGATAGCAGGTAAATAGTAGCAGGAATAACACGCGTGTCTTGCCTACGCACACACATGTAGGCAAGGCGAGTTTATTTGTAGCACGATCCAACGACAGGGTGATTCAAAGTGCTTTACAGAAAACAAAAAGCACAATTTAACATTAAAAACAAGAGAAAGGGAAAAAGAAAGAGGTAGGATCATACTGGGTCAAGAGGTCTCTGATGTATGTTGGTTCTAAACCAGAGCTTTATAAACCAGCAGCAGAACTTTAAAGTCTATAGAGTGTAGACTGAAGCTCTGTGGTGACCTTTAATTGTTTCTCTTTGGCTCCAAAGACCATAACCTCAGTTTAGTTTTTGTTTAACTGAAGAAAGTTCAGGCACATCCAGTCATTTATCTCCTCAATGCATTTACCAAGAGCCTGTACAGGGCCTCGGTCTCCTGGTGACATTGTAATTTATATCTGCGTGTCATCTACGTAGCTATGGTATGGAAGAGGCCCCAGGATAGAACCCTGGGGAACTCCACATGTAATTCTTGTCTGCTCAGATGTAAAATTATCTATTGACACAAAGTACTTCTTGTTCTCTAAACAAGATTTAAACCAGAGTAGTGCAGCGCCAGAGAGGCCCACCCACTACTCCAGTCATGAGTAATATATTGTGGTCGACTGTATCAGATGCAGCACTGAGGTCCAGTAAGACTGAGACTGACATTTTTCTATCGTCTGTATTCAAACGTATGTCATTAATGACTTTGGTCAGAGCATCTCAGAGCTGTGGTGCCGTCTAAAACCTGACTGGAAGACATCATATATATATTATATATATATTGTTGCTGATGTGTGACCTGTGAAATAAACTAAAAAGAAGCCAAAATATGTTTAATGGCCACACAAACCAGTGCTATTTACTACACTGCCTCTTTTGTTATTGTCTGAATCTGACGTCAAAACTCAGAGCTGAACTCCGAACTCTGCACTGCCCCCTGGTGGATGCATTGCCTAACAACCATGACAACATTAGGGATGCATGAAAGCATTAAGGCAGCGACGTTTGAATACATACAGAGGGAGCAGAAATGGACCTTTACAGGATGTTCTGGTCATTAAGCTGTCAAGTGCCAAGAATTTGTAAAGTTGTTGATATAAAGCTTTTTCTATTATTTTCCTTTTAAAGTAAGTTTTGAGGTGGACCTGTAGTTGTTCATCATGGTTTATGATAGATGAAGCCTGCCAGATATCTCCAGCATTTCCAGGTTGTGAGCTTTAAAGGGAATTATCTTCTAATTTTTCTGAAACCTTTTTTCTTCATCTTTCCAGGTTTTGTGAGTCTCCCTGCAGCGATCCCGAATTATCAGGCGGTCGTGGGCGTGGGAAACGAATGCGGATGGCCATGGCTGAGCGGACCTGTGTCGAGCCAGCCCCCCCTACCAAAGTCAAAGGTCTCTCCCACCACAGGAGCCGTGGCGGTGGTGTGGCTGGAACAGCCACATCCATCCACAGCAAAGGAAGGAGGGGCAGCCTGAACCTCATCAACAGCAACTGCAGAGCGCCTCCTTCTTTCTTCACGGTGGAGGAGGTGAAACCTGTGAACAGCGCCTCCTCGCCCTCTTCTGGAAAGCGAAAGAACAAGCCGCCAGCTGACCTGGACCTCAGTCTGGTCTCCTCAGACGACATTAAAAATGGCAATGGGAAGAGGATTCGAGCGAAGTCCCGAAGCGCCCCGTCTACGCCGCAGGGCAAATCTGACCCCTCATTCATGGATCCAGGGGGGGGTTGTACTTCTTCGCCCCCTCCCCCACCCATCCTCATTGACTGCCCACACCCAAACTGCACTAAACGTTACAAGCACATCAATGGCCTGCGCTACCACCAGACACATGCACACCTGGAGGCTGAGGAGCAGAGGAAGCCAGAGCAGGAGCCCATTAAGGACGGAGAGAGTGAGGAGCGACTATCAGACTGTGAGGACACCATCAGCAACTTGACCTATGACCTCCCTGAGACCAGCAACAGCACTAATGCCAGCAACTCCTCCAAAAAACCTGCACCTCTTTACAAGGTGACCACAGTGGGATCTCCTAAGAACAGACGACTACTCCTCAGCACTGACCACAGCCATACAGCCAGCTCCAAAACTAGAAGGACCTCACATCTAAAAGATGGCCTGATCGATGACCTTACCAATCTGCCCATCATCTCCAACATGACTGTGGTCCTGGAGAACTGCATGGTCCCAGACAGGAGCTCCTCAGTAGAGATGCCCAAACTGGAAGCAGAGGGACTGATTGAAAAGAAAGGAAGCATGTGTGATAAGAGCAAAAAGGCCAACGGGAAGGTAGAGAAGCTCTCAAAGTCGAGGACCAATCGGCTAATTGCTCCAGCCCCTGCCCCACCCAAACTCATTGCCATACCCAACACGACCTATCCAACCAGCACAGCAGATATCGTCACCTCACAGCAGCCATCTCCGATGGTCGCCGTAGGCCTCACCAGTAAAAACCTTCCCCTGAAACCAATCAAACCAAAGCTGAGCATTGTCATGGAGCCAAGCCTTGCCAAAGCCACCATGGTCACCTGCAGCAAAGAGACCCGCAAGAAAGAAAAACGGAGGCTGGAGGACAAACATAACAAAGACGTGCCGACGAGGTCGACTAATGGCGATAGCAGTGGAATCAAAATGGAAGATGGTGGTGGTGCTTCTAAAATCAGTGCAAAGGAGATATCTGGAAGCCTTCTGAAAGAGCACCTCAGCAAGCAGGATGTGATGAACGGAATCACGGAGAGCCAAGAGAGTCGGATGGCCAGTATCCGAGCTGAGGCCGACAAGGTCTACACATTTACCGACAATGCACCCAGTCCTTCCATCGGCGGTTCATCGCGACTTGACGCAAGTGGTGGTTGCCTGGCAACAGCAGACAGCACCAGCAAGAACAACAGCCCCGCCTACTCGGATATCTCAGATGCTGGGGACGACGGGGCGTCTTCAGAATGTCGATCCAAGTCGGGCTCCTCGGCTTCTTCTGAGGTGAGCTCCAATAGTAGCTATTGTACCTCTGGTAAACCCCCTCCCACAGTTTCTACCCAGTCCTCCAAAGAGCCCCATTCCCCTTTCTACCACGGCTACGAGCCCTACTACCTGCAAGGCTACATGCAGTCCGAGAGGCAGAACAACAGCAGCATCACTTTTCACAAGAGCTCTGCCCATGACTGCAAAGGGAAAGACAGAAAAGACGAGATAAAAGAGGACGACAAAAACTTCTCCCATGAGTTCTTAGAGTCTAAGAAAGGCGAGGGACCGCCTCAGTCTCAGCTTCAGCTGGCGATGAGTCAGACCCAGACAGCGTTGGCTCAGTCCTTGTATTATGGTCAGTACTCCAGAGGACTGTACATGGAGCAGAAACTGTTACTGGGCTCTAAATGCTGCGACCAGACACCCACTGCCAAGCAAAGGGGACAGGGGGTGAGAGACAGCGAGGATGTCAAACATATGGCTGGAGGTTCAGCCAGTGGAGCCATGCTAGGTAAAGGTCCAGACGGTGCTAAAGGTTGCTGTCCCAAACCAGTTCTGTCCTATGTGGAGATGAGTGAGAGAGGAGAAAGGGGACAGAGCATAGGCGTAAAGGCGGTGCACGGTGGCATGGTGGACCAGCACCAGGTCTCAATGAAAGACTGTGATGACATCAAGTCACCCTCCTCTTCCTCTTCTTCATCACTCCACAACCTAAACAGTCAGACAGATCTGGACTCAAATGTTTCCTTTTCCAGTGTAAGTTTCTCGCTCTGCTTATAACCCGCCGCCGCCGCTGATGGTGTTGTTGGTGTGCTTTAACGACAGCTGTTGAGTGTCGCAAAGAGCTTAACCACACATTGTGTACAGCTAAACCAGTAGGTGCTAATAACAATGACCATGTGGCTTCTGTGGTGCTGTAGCTCGACAAATGCAAATGTTTTCTGTGTTTAGACTGAGAATTAACGGAGGAAATGTCGATACCTGCTCTAGCTGCAAAAGAAACAAAAGATTGTTTTGACACGAGCCACTTCTTCAGAAAGCTTGTACAGATTTTTTTCTTTTTTTTGTAACTCATGCCATCTCACAGTGCAGCCTCTAACTGGAGCCATGCTGGGTCATGTGCAGAGGTTTTATGAGTACAATGAAAGTCCTGTTGCAGAGGGTAGCTTGTTTTTCTCCCTCCGAAACGCTCTAAACTCTGCACTTGATCATGTGTAAGAGGTGTCTTCATTCGTGTCATTGGGAGGGACGCCGCTCTCCTCGCATCTCACTGCTGAATGGCCGCCTGCTGTTGAAACGTCGTCATCCTTCATCAACATCTCACCCAGAGCCAGTGATAGATGGTCTGTCTATGGCTCTGTTCACTCCAGTACACAGTGTTTCCTCTATAGTCATTCAGCAGCGGTGGGCCACTCCAGCCCCGCTAAAACAACTAATAAATGTGCAGATAAAAGTCATTAATCAGCTTTTCTTTCTCTCTAAAGAAAGAAAAAACACTTAAGAGACCAACTAATATTAAACTTAATGTGATTTTAGTCCTGCAACTGGCCTTAAAAACACGACAGAGACGTGGACTGAAGTTGAACTGACCACTAAATGACTCCCACCCACCACTGTTAACAAAGAATTATAGGGGAAACACTGCAACTCGCACCAACACTTGTCCCCATCGATCTAGCCCTCAGACGGTCCTGCCTGGGCTCACCGCCTCGCTCACAGCAAGTACTCAGAGAGTCAACACGGGGAGGACACCGGGGAGGGCGAAGGAGACAGTGGAAAAGAGTGGGGAGCTACCACGGAGCCCACCGAGGCCAGGATGACCTCAGGAGGTGTGGGCGTGGATTCTAAAAAAGGCAGAGTTCATGGATGCCATGATCTCCCACTCTCCATCGACATGGAGGATTCAGACAGGCTGGAGGGGGTGGAGGATCAGGGTCAGGAGCCAGCGGGAGGGCTGTCAGAGGAGTCCCACAGCGCACGCACAGCAGTTTCCCCTCCGATGACCCCCCATCAGCCCTACCTCCATTACCAGCACTCCTCCTATCCCCCATACTTAGCCATGTGTGAGGGCAGTGGGGGCTCCTACCGAGGGGTGTCCCCCACCCTGGTCCACAGCTACCCAGGTAAGAGTCCGACAAGATCTTTTCATTTTCATTCAGTTTTAAAACAGAGTTGAACATTTTGAGACTCGTGAGCTGTGAAATAAATACCAAGTATAAAATATTACTGTAGATGATCACAAAGAAAAAGGTAACCAACTTTTGGATTAATGTATTCTATTCTTCCTTTACATTATATCTCTCTCTCTAAATATAGATATATAAATATATCTATATATATATATATACACTGCTCAACAAACTAAAGGGAAGACGTAAACAACACAATGTAACTCCAAGTCAATCCCACTTCTGTGGAATCAAACCGTCCACTCAGGAAGCAACACTGATGG